>JAMZAV010000965.1:0-296704 GCA_024449915.1 Sweltsa coloradensis
GAAAATTAATTGCACCTTAAGTACCTGTGTCTACGAAATTCAAACGCAAACAAGTAGTAATTCAAACACCGCTGGGAACAAAAAAGTGACGGCAACGTACTTGGACAGGTGTGGACCTGAAGAAGACGTTTGCTTGGACAGTGGAATTAGCCTTCCCCTCAGAAAAATAGATTGGACAGTGTTTAGGGGTGGTGGCTTGTTAGGCCAAACTGGACCCGTGTTGCTTAGAAACCAGCTGAAAGCTTTTCAAATGTTGACGAACAAGCAGGTGATTTCGGGAACTGATTCCGTCCTAGACAAGATAGAAAGATTGTAGGATGCAGACTGTCACGCCAGACGAGATAAAGAAGGGTTATTTGAAGAGGTTTCGTATGGAGTAGTTTTTGTAAAAATAATTGTAAGCGGAATGGATAAATAAGGTTTGATGCAATTACGGTTGCGACAGATCGAGTGTGTAATTAGTAAAGATTAACAATGAGTGTTTTCTGTAATGGGTTTAATAGTAATAATGTTTTGAGATCGATGATGAATGTAAATAAAGATTTGATTTTGCGAACGCGAGAATGCGTGGTGAGAAGGATTTGTCACAGTTTTGATTTTGAATAAATATAATATGTATGTTTCGAGAATAGGGAACTGTCCTTGGTTTCAAATATATCTTTACACGTATTTAGTAATTTGTAATATTCAATTTAATAAACATCGCAATTAAAATAAACTTAAAAAAATGAAATCTGTGGATTCTATGCATGTTCAAAGTTCCTGGGTTTTGACTTCCCGCGCATAGATTTAAGAACGCGCTCTGATTGGTTGTGACGTCACCGTGAGGCGAGGCCGACTGCGGAGAGCGTTGTCACAGCAGAGCTTGTTTACCATCGGTGTTTACGTCTGTCAGTGTCTGACGTTCTTCACAAGATTACTGAAAAGGGGTTTGAGAAAGCCCTCATGTTAACGCAGTTCTTCTACATACTATCTACATACTACTACCTAATCTTTGCTACTACATACTTCTCAAATAGCTTAAGTCACGTCTCTGCTGAGGTTAGAGGAGTAAAAAGAGACAGGTTCATGGAAGTAGGGTTATAGTTGCCCTCTTCTACGCTAGCCTAGGAGGCTTAGGCCCTAGCTTTATTTTTGGATGAGCGTAGCGAGCGAAGCGATGATTCCGTTTCACTACAATGGAGAAAAAAATCCGATTTTTCTTCTTCTTTTTTCTTTTGTTTGTATTTTTGTCTGTCTCTTAACACGATTCCGGCTAAACCGATACTCCGATTGCGATGAAATTTTATGGAGGCCTTCGAAATCTCTGAACTTAGAACTGCCACGTTTTTGAGCGCAATCGGAAAATTATTTCTCATGATAATCGCAATTTTACGATTTGTTTCGTTTTTTTTAATTTCTTCGCCTTATAACACCTACATGCTTTATCCGATTGTTGTGAATTTTTTACAGAACCTTAATTCTATGAATTAATATATTCGTGGGAAATTTGAGCGTAATCAAAAAATTATTTCTCATGAAAATCTCTATTTTACGCTTTTTTCCGTTTTTTTAAAATTACGCTCATCCAACAAAGCGCCTGAAAAAGCGTTTGCAAAGCTTCCTAGTTAATTTGATTAGGGTCAAGGGCCTACACTATTTTGTACATTTACTTCTAGGATGAAGATTGAAAACATACTCCTTAGGGCCCTAGAGACAGGCGTAGGTGTAGGCAATAGCTACAATTCTTTGTTCAAGCATCACAGTACCATCACATCACAGCCAAGCCGGCTAGGGCCTATTAGCTAGGCGGATTAGCCTAACAATTAGGGGTTTTGTGGTAGAGGGCTGAATTTTGGACTGTATACTCAAAACAACATTATAAGAAAATTGCCTCGAGGAGCCATGAAAAAATCCATCCGGTTAAGGGGGTGGAAGGGGGTGAAAAAATGGCATTTTTCAAATATAAAAAAAATCAAAAATCAAACTAAATTTGATCCTAAGATTACAAAATTATTACATATTGTAGATAAAAGTCCAAATTTTAATAAAAAAAATATATATCACCATATATGTATATATAACCAGATTTTGCACCCTTTGTCTTTTTTTCACAAATTTACCCACTGTGCTGGAAGGATTAGCCTACCAGTTACGGGTTAAGTGATAGGGCTGTGAATTTTGTCTAAAGCACTCAGAAGAATGATCTCAAAAAATTGGCCCGAGGAGCCCTCAAAAAAGTTGCTTGCTTAAAGGAGAAAGAGGGGGTGTACTAAAAGGGGTTAATAAAAGTAAAACAAATTAATCCATATTAAAATATTATATTAAGGGCGCCAAATTAATATGTATTGTAGATTTAGGTCTAAAATTTAATTAAAAAAATTAAAATTTCACATATATGTAAATCTGATCAGATTATGCGCCCTTTTCCCATTCTCATAAATCTCCTCAATATTACGAAAGTGTATCGTGCGACCACTCTTTTTGTCACAAATTCTCCTAATATTACGAATTAGGACGAAAACAAGATTTTGTGATGCTTTGGGTACATTTTTACTCAATGGACTTTGATCTCATTTTAACAAATTCACTCAATTTTAACGAAAGTGTATCGTGTGACCACTCGTTTTGTTCAAAATTATGCCAATAGTAAGAAAAAGGATAAAAAAAAGTTTTTTAACACCTTAGGTACAGTCTCACTCAATGGACTTTGACCCCATTTTCAAAAGTTTACTCAATATTAACGAAAGTCTATCATGTGATGACTCGTTTTGTCTCAAATTATCCTAATAATACGAATTAGGACGAAAATAAGATTTTGTCATACACTTTGTCATACATACTTTGAAAATGGTGTCAAAGTCCATTGAGTGAAACTGTACCCAAAGCATCACAAAATCTTGTTTTCGTCCTAATTCGTAATATTAGGAGAATTTGTGACAAAAGAGTGGTCGCACGATACACTTTCGTAATATTGAGGAAATTTATGAAAATGGGAAAAGGGCGCATAATCTGACCAGATTTACATATATGGTGAAATTTTAATTTTTTAAATTAAAGTTTAGACCTTAATCTACAATACACATTAATATGGCGTTGTAAATATAATATTTGAATACGGATTTCTTTATTTTAGTTTTATCAACCCCTTTTAGTACACCCCCCCTTTCTCCTATAAGCAAGCAACTTTTTTGAGGGCTCCTCGGGCCAATTTTTTGAGATCATTCTTCTGAGTGTTTTAGACAAAATTCACGGCCCTATCACTTAACCCGTAACTGGTAGGCTAATCCTCCCAGCAGAGTGGGTAAATTTGTGAAAAAAAGACAAAGGGTGCAAAATCTGGTTATATATACATATATGGTGATATATATTTTTTTATTAAAATTTGGACTTTTATCTACAATATGTAATAATTTTGTAATCTTAGGATCAAATTTAGTTTGATTTTTGAATTTTTTTATATTTGAAAAATGCCATTTTTTCACCCCCTTCCACCCCCTTAACCGGATGGATTTTTTCATGGCTCCTCGAGGCAATTTTCTTATAATGTTGTTCTGAGTATACAATCCAAAATTCAGCCCTCTACCACAAAACCCCTAATTGTTCTTGTATTTTCCTTTAATCCGCTTGACTATATAGGCCTAGATAGATTATCTCAGTCACCAATCAGTAAATACACTGTAATGATTTTAATTTTAATTTGTAGATCAGGTCGGAACTCGTACTTTGTTTTTGAAAATCAAATGCACTTTTTTTCATTTAGCAAAATATTTGCTAGCGTCGACGCCTTTTCTTGTTGTTAAAAAATGTAATAACAACAAGGATAAATAATAATAATAATAATAATAATAATAATAATAATAATAATAATAATAATAATAATAATAATAATAATAATAATAATAATAATAATAAAAAATAAAAAAAATAAAAAAAAATTAGAAAATGACTAATTTTAGTTAGAGTTAAGACAAAGTAATAATGTAGGTATGTAATATAGATACACATGGAAGTACTTGACGTAAGTCCGTACAACATGTTAGCTCCGGTTTTGACCGAGTTTGTATGAAATACATCCAATAAAATAATAATAATAATAATAATAATAATAATAATAATAATAATAATAATAATAATAATAATAATAATAATAATAATAATAATATAATAATAATAATAATAATAAAAAAAAAAAACACAAGAGTTCTAACTGATTTAGACAAAGTTTTCCTAAAAAGAATTTTTGTATTAGATTTTCTGAAACGCTTGTGAAAGTATTTGATTCGCTCACCAACTTGACAAGTTTAGAGACACATATCGTTGATTTAAATCAATAAATATCTGATCTAAATCGAAAAAAATCGAAACAATCTGATAGGTCTAAATCGTAAAGTTGATTTAAATCAAATAAATCATGATTTTTGATTTTTTAAATAAAATAAAAAAATCACACCCTGCTAATTAGTCAGACAGTCAGACTTCGTTCTTTTGTGCTGTGCATGCATTTTTTTCAGCACTTCTGTCGCTGGTATGGACCAGTTTTTTAACACTGTTTTTCTTCAATAAAAACAATGAAAATCAACTTCAAATGATAAATAAATAAATAATAACTCATTATTAACTATTTGTTAACACTAATCACTTTGAAAATATACAATTATTATTAGGTTAATTACTCTTACTAATCACTGTTTTCGGGCAGCCATCATTGTTGTTGTTGTTGTACGTACTGAGTGTACCCAGACAAGAACATAATAAAAAATAACAAAATGAATCATCACGTTTTTGCGGTTATATTAAAAAAAAAAAACTTCAAAACCTTTAACATCGCTATTTCAAGCAAAAGTACTTTTCAGTTGAAACTCCTAAATATTTAAAATAGCGACGTCAAAGGTTTTGTAGGCGGAGTATTTTAGTGAAAAGGGTTGGTACTGTCTGCCATGATGCATTTTACCATGGCAAATGCCCAGTTTACGCCTCGAAGGCCTAAGCCTAGGCCGCGTCACTCCTCCCTACTTATAGCTTACAATAAAACATCATGAAATGAAACTTGTAAGTGTATATTTTAATAATATAAATAACTAGGCTATTTATAAAGTATTACTCATTTTAGGTTGTTTTTCATTGTTTTAATTGAAGAAAAACAGTGTTAAAAACTGGTGTAGTTCTCCATCTTCTTGTAGCCAAAATAAAAAATGATCTTGCATTATTTATTAGTTATTAGGCCTACAGTCTTAAGTCCTTGGCCCTGGTATGTAAATCCCAAGATACAATTCCGTACGTGTGTATTCCTATGGCTTGGCCACTAAAATAATGTGGGTTGACTTTGATTTGTATGCAGAAAGAACTGCAATGGAAAAATGAAGCTATTAATATGTTAAATTAAAGTGAAGAACAACTATAATAATATGTATATACTATAGGCTATAGTCATATACTTACAGTAAAGTGTGGATTCGGCAGACGGCGCGTGTTTGTTTACATCTCGTCTTGCAGCTTTGAACCATGCGTTAATTCTCCTATTTTGTTCGTTTGGCACATTAATGAATATTTTGTCTGGTGTTTTAAAAGTAGTGTTTGTACACAGTACCATGCACCATTTGTAACGCGGCATTTGACTGATTAATATACGTTTTATCCGGATAATCTGATGCGTGGGAAGAGCGCGCGACACAAATAGTGCTGTCAGTGGCAGAACTGTCTGCTAGCCGCCTCGGCAAACCTCGCGATGACGTCACGCCCACCTGCAATGGCGCATGGCCGTTTCCCCGGCGCGAAGCCCGGTTCAAAATTTTTTCCTCGCTCACAGTTAGCGCTAATAAAAGCAGGACGCCAAAAAAAACTTTACAGGTCGGTATTTGAGGTTGTTAGTAGGGACATATTCAAATTTGGTAATGAAGGACAGTTCCCTATTAATGTTCTTGGACTGTAAGATAGGAACGAATATGATGTATAACTTGATTGATAGTGGATTATAAACGGATGTTTATGTGCGAAGTTTTGTAATGAAAAAGAAGTAATTTTGTCCAAGTTTGACCGAATAAAAGATTAAAAATATAATATTGGTATACAAATTGTTTTGAATTCTGTGGAAATATTTAGCGATTTTTGTGAGAGAGGAGCGACCGTGTTTTTGTGTGTTTCATCAAGATTGAGTCTAGAGCTAGAGAGAGATAGGTTGTAGTGAGACAGACGGACATCCTCGGGAGACGAATTGTAAGGGGCTTTTGTAAGAATCTGAAAATGTTTTGTGTAATAGGTACAGATAAGGATTACGTAAAATAAAAGTCGGGTTTACTGTAATGTCGCGTCGTTAGTGATGATTCGGATTTGGAAGTTGTCAATGTCAAATTTGCATGTCGATTTATATTACGGTTTTTATTAGGTACGTGAAATAAAGTTAAAGTTAATCTACGGTTGTTTGAGATGGTATTTGATTTGCAAGGAAACTGTGTTAGAATTGAATAATTGAAAAACATAATAGTATGACGTAATAATGATTAAATGAATGGAACTTGCGAGTTTTTTTTAAATTATACTTTGGTGATAGATAGCGATTTGGATTGAATTTGTTTTAATTTTGTGTGTTATTTTGTAAGCGATCGTAAAGGTAAAATGAGGGGTAATGTTTTGAGTTATGAAAAAAACTAGGTTTCGAATCAGGTATGTTTCATTCAGATAAATTGGCGGGTCGATAATGGGGAAGACTTGAGCAGCATTTAGGTTGAGAATCGAATTAGTTATAGCATTGCAGAATTAGAGGGATTGCCCATAAGAGAGGCATTTTTTATGAAGTTGATAAGAGTTGTGTTTGTTATAGGCTGAAAGTACAGCTATACAGTGTTTTTGAGAATTGATGGAACGGATAAGTAATGAGATAATGAGATGAGTGAAGTTATGTACGAAGGGAATTCGTTGTTTAATAGTTGTCCTTCTTAAGTACGCAGCGATTGGTTCGATCTTAACTAAGATGTTGAAGGGGTCTTATTCAGCGATTCATTTATCTAGAGGGAACATAAGTGGTTTAATATCGGAGTTTTCATTTGTCAGGACAGTCAGTATGATTGTGTGGTAACAGGATAAAACATTTCATTATTAAATAAGGATTATACAAATAACTACGAGTCAGAATTAAATAAAGATGAAGTTTTGAATAAGGAATTTGGGTTTTTACGATTTGAATTAGCAAGATTGATAAATGGAAAGGAAAAAACAAAAAATGATGAAAATTTTAAGGAAAATATAAAGAAATGTAGCCAGCATTGGGGAAAGTACAAAGGATTGATTGATTGATTGATTGAAGATAATTTTGGTTGATGATTGTTAATTGATGATTGAAAATAGGGAGTTTTGACTTTTGAGAGTTTGCGGTTATTTGTGTGTTATTGGGGAAGTTGGATAAAGTACTAGGCGAGAGTTGATTTGATTTATTGAGAGTTTGAGATAAGTAGCCGCGAAAGGCAAGGGTTGATTTGTTTTGGGGTTTTTGTTAGCCGCGGAAAGCGAGCCAGAGTTGATTTGTTGGGTGTTGTAGCCATAAGGGCACAGTGTGTTATCTGAAGTATAGGAGCCTAGGTTTTGTTCGGAGTACCCTGCCACAACTAGCTTTTGTTGAGATTTACAGAGGATTTTAAAATGAAAGGTAATAAGAAGATTTTGGGACTGTGAGATTTTGTAATGAGAATAAGTAACAACAATCAATTGTAAGTACCCTGCGGCGATTATGAAAGAGATTTAAGCTTTGTGAAGTAAATATGAAAAAATAAATAAAATGGTAAATGATTCTAAATTGACGTCATGCGATTTAAATTGAGCCGTACCTAATAAGAATGAGTATAAATAGTAATGTATGTACACGGGGGATGAATTTGGATTTTGTTATTAAAATGGTTAATTAGTATATGTGGGTCAAACTTGGAAGTGATAAAGTTACGTTATTATTTGTTTGTGAGTGTACTGTGGCCAGTCGTGTAATTTTGGGTGAGCTATTCAGGGGCATATCGAACGTAGAAACAGGTCTACCTGAAAGTGAAATAAAGAGAGTGAAGATGTTGCGAAGGTCAGCCCGAGGCTAGGATGACCGTTTTTGTGAATAGTAAGGGTTGTTTGTTTACGTTCTTTGATCTGATAGGGAAGTAGGAAGTCCATTGAACACTTTCGCTTTCAGATTATAACAGTATGGGACAACCAGGAAGTGTTGTAAACTTAAGGAGGTGTATTCCTAGCAGATAGGAATTTATAATAATTGGTAATAATAGGATTTAGTGTTATATTTTATTTCAAATACTACCACAGCTAATTAATTGAATTAGATTTAATGGTCAAAGTAGTTAGAGTAGGTAACGTCAGGGATGTGCCATAGATCTGACCAATAACGTAAAAGGACGAGATGTTACCTACACAATTGGTGAAGGTATTGAGTTTCTCGGGTTTAAACAACAAGTTTTTCCATTGTCCTACAATATTTTGTTACAACGTTGTTGTACCCTTATATGTATATGATACACTTTAGTAACTGTTTTGTAATTGTAAAAGAAGTAAAAAGAAAATTTATACAACCAGGTTTAATTTTAGTATTTCATGTGTATTGTTAGAGTTATACGGGCCAATTTGATGTTATATGTTTTCACGAGTTTTGGTATGCTTTCGAGATAAATTCAAGGAGTTAATTTATTCCAAAGCCTAGGGGGATCAATGTAACGAAATGCCCTCTAGCCAATTGTTTTGATGCCCGTATAACTATAATAAATTTCCCTATAGGGAAATAAGGGCAATTAAATCGATTAATTGGGAGTATTATTGATTAATTCAATAATTAAATGATTAAAATATAGTAATAAAGTCGCTTGCCATCATATTTGATAAGCAAATGATCGATTGAGATGCTGTAATTAGGCATTCCAATCAATGGTTAATCAAGTGAATTAAGGGTAGTAAATGAATTAAACTAGCTCAATATATAGGTCTTGTAATGACGAATCGAAATACGTTTGATTTGGATCAAACCAATGTTTAATAAGAGGGTAATTGAAGATATTGTATGAAATCTTGGCTATTCGAATAGCATTAGGTTAAGAAATCATGGACATTATCTCGCTTGGCTAAACTCGCCCCGTCTGACTGTCGCCATATGGCGTACGTGGGAATGCACAAGGGCGTACGTGCAGTTTTGGAGTAAACAACTAGGAATGTTGGTCGAGAAGAGCAAATAGGTGTTCAAAGTTAGATAAATATCATGAACAAGGTCGTGGAGACCAGGGCTAAAATGACCAATGTTTTAGTGTTTTCTACTTATGAAGGAACTATACGTGGAGTCGAGGGTGGGAGAGAGCCACACCTGACAGCTTGGATACTTAAGGGAGGCAGGGCCTAAATGAGGGAGAGTCTTCCCTGAACAGTGCACGGAGGTGTTAGTCTTGCGTGAGTCTTGTGAAATCGGTCCGAACATGGGTAACGACGAGTGGTTATAACTATGAGTCTAGTGTGATTTATCCACTACTCCACTAATTAAGACGTGAAATGTGCGAGTACCCGGTTTATTCTATTGGAAAGTGATTTTAAAACTTGTCAGTCAAATGTATTTCGGAGTGAAACAAGCGTGTTCGGACGGGAAGGTAACGAAGCCACAATGTGTAAGTGCAGTGTGTGTTATCCATCAACGTAAAGTTGATGATAACCACTATCACGTGTTGTCATCGGAACCAGCTCAAAACGACCAGCTATTCATGTCGTTTTCCGGAGCCCGTGCACCCCTATTCACCGTAACAACGCCCAACCCATGAGATCAAGACGCCGTACCCCCCTCCCCCCTACAACATCGCCAAGAAGACGACAAATAGATGAGTACAAGGACAATTCAAATTAATCTTTTAATCTTTAAATTCATGTAATTAAGTAATTAATCATAATATTTTGCATGACCTCAGAATTGAGAGTAGAAGGATATAATAATAAGTGGATAGATTAATTAATAACTGAGCTCAGTGAGGTAGGTAGGAACCTGTTGATTCTCAATCGTTAACAATATACAGGACAATGGAAACTTTTAACTATTTTATCATTGTAGAATTTGGATCACCTATGCTTCCTAAATCATTAGGCCTGTAAGAGAGATATTTAATTATTAATATTAATTGAAGGAGTAAGAAGCAGTGTCAACATCAGAGGCGGTGGGGGAGCTGTCAGAAAGTAAGTTTGTTTATCAACTGTTTTTTTAAATTATTAATTTGGAATCTCGTGACTCTGGGCTGAGCTAGGCAACACCGGCATGATCGATCAAATCACATATATTTAATTTATAGATTTGCATCTCGCGTAGGGGCAATTAGGTTACACATGTAAGTAAGTAAGTAAGTAATGTTTTATTCATTTGACTAATACAGAGTAGAAGTATAACACTATCACCTATTCTCTAGAGAGGATAGGTGGAGTGAAATGAATAAGGTTATAATAAAATTAAGGTTAACAAATGTTTTTGTTAATACATAGATAAATGTAATAATACAATATGAAACATAAAAAAATGCAATTACATTTACAATGACGCACACAATAATAATTAATACATTGTAAATATTGATATTAATGACAATCAACAAGGTAATTTATTTGGGAGAGCCGTCAGATAGAAACTCATGAAGTGAGTAATAACTGTTTTTAAGCAGAAAGGACTTAAGATTAGATTTGAAAGAATTGTCAGATGGGCATAAGCGAATTTTATTCGGAAGGTTATTATAAATAATTGATGCTAAGTAGTATGGACCTTTAGAGAAAAGGGAAAGATTATGAGAGGAAATGTGAACTAAATTGCTGGAACGTGTAAAGTGATCATGAACAGTTGTGTTTTGCTGGAAGATGTGGGTATTAAGGCGAACAAAAAGAGATGCTGACTGAATCAGGACACATGCTAGTGTTGGGATTTCTAATTGTCGAAAGAGTTCCCGACAAGATCGCTTTCTAGAAGCTCCCGCTATTATCCTGATTGCTCTTTTCTGGAGGATGAAGACTCTTTTTGCATGAGGCGATGCACCCCAGAAAAGTGTACCATACGAAAGGTGGGAGTGGATAAATGCAAAGTATGTAATAATCAAAATATGAGGTTGGACTATAGTTTTAAGTTTCCTGAGTATATAACACCCACTAAGAATTTTAGATGAAACAATGTTTGTTTGACCCGACCAATCCAAAGTCTCTGTTAGGATTAATCCTAAAAGTTTAAATGAAGAAGAGCGAATAATGTGGTTACTCCCAATTTGGATTAGAGGGCTTGACAGGGGTATATTTTGGGGAGTATGAAAATTCATGTATACTGTTTTGGGAAGAGATAATGAAAGAATGTTTTGCTGGCAGTACTGAGACATTTGCACAGCCTTTTGATTTAATATCATTGGAAAGCTAGATATATTGTGTTTGGGGGCAGTTAGCAGATGACTGAAGTCATCTGCATACTGTAGAAGAAGTCCACCGGTTAGGTGCAGCTGCAGGTCATTAACATGAAGGAGGAAAGCTAAGGGACCTAATATCGAGCCTTGAGGGACTCCTTTAACTAATTTTTGAGGATCTGAGAGAACTGTTTTTGTTAAATTATTGTCAACAGTGCGGATAGCGACTACTTGTGAGCGTCCAGATAGGTATGATGAAAGCCAACTTTGAGCAATACCTCTGATCCCATAGTACTCCATTTTTGATGTCCTGTAGAGTACATGTTGACTTAATACTAATTATCTCGAGGTCCAATACACTTCGGAATCCAATCAGAGAACATACCGACGTGAGTTCATTAAGGGTCAAGACGTCTAGTTACTTTCCGGTGAGGCTCATTTAGACGCAATACAGGAAGGGAATCGACCGACAAAACGCTGAATACTAAAGATTGCACAACTAAATAGTGCAAGTAAATCGGACTTTGATTAAGTGCACTGAACGTAAGAGTGCGGACGTTCGTGGAGAACAGAGAGAGACGAGCGACAACCGTTGACGGAGGAGGTCAGGACAGTGTAACAACAATCGCAACGTGAACCACCAATGTCCTGGAAGAGTTCTTAGTGAGGATTACCGGATGAAGAACCAGAACAAGGATTAACCATAAGAAGAGGTGAAGAGAGAAGACATCGCCCAGGGTCCGACATCAGGGTGTCGGAGGGGGCCAGTCTAAACCACATACCAGGAACCACAAGCATTTGGTAAGCCATGCACACCCATTAGTAAGTCATAGAGTCAGTAGAGGTATGAACCCACGGTCTGCCAGACGGAACTCGTAGGTTCGATCCTAGGCCAGAATAGGAGGGTTATTATGTTCATCTTTAATACAGTGCTGGTCTCTTAAGTGGATTCACGTCTAATTACTGTGTCTACACCCCCTTCATGAACCCACCTACCCACGATCCCTGGTCCGTGCTAGTTATTTAGGCCTAAAAGAGTTACGCTACGCCCCCACTAAAACACTCATTTGGCGATCACCACCCTCAGCCAAAGGGCCTAATTAGCTATGCGTGACAATATAATGGAATTACTCACTCTGTGTGTCAATCACTGTTATTTTCAATGGGGCTCAGATTTTTACGCTCAACAGGAAGGCCTGGCTATGGGTAGCTCGTTGTCACCTATTCTAGCAAATATTTATTCGGAGTATTTTGAAAAAGGTTCAGGGACGCGGTGCACACGCCAGTTTTTTACCGACGGTACGTAGATGATTTATTCCTTGTATGGCGGGGCTCTATGGACGAGCTGGAGGCGTACCTCAAGTTTTGCATTTCTCGCTCAACAATTATTAACTTCACTATGAAATTGGAGAATAACGACTCACTGCCTTTCTTGGATGTACTTGTTACTAAAAGAGATAACACGATAACTACTACTGTGTACAGAAAACCCACGAATACTTCACAATTTAAATTTTCACTTCAACCACCCACTTCACATTAAACAGGGTCTAGTACAATGTCTGGCTAGAAAAGCGAAAAATATATGTTCAAAAAAGGAAGATTTAGAAATAGAAAACGGAAAATTGTACACAACTTTTAAAAGCAATCTGTATCCAGCACAATTGATAAGAAATAATTTTAAGGAGGAGACACAGCTTAGGAAAAGCCAAGATTCCATTTTAACTGATGACATGAAGATTAGGCCATACAAAACTTTCTGTTTGCAATACATCCCAGGGTACTCTGAAAATTTGAGACGGAAATTTAATAAATTTAACATTCGGACGACGTTTAAGTCTACCAACACTCTTCATAGTTCATTTTCAAGAACCAAACCCAAGGACCCCGTTCAAGACTCGAAATACTCCGTTTATGCTATTCCATGTGACTGTGGTAAAACTTACTATGGTGAGAGCAAACGGCCCCTCAGTGTCAGTATTGGGGAACATAAAACAAGGTTGACAAGAAACTTGTTTCGGTTTCGCTTTTAGCCATGCATTTTTGTAGCCGCACTGATCGCAGTATTAAATGGGATAATTTTAACATGGTTTTAAAGAAGAATAAAAGAAGCCGCAGTCTTTAACGCACAACCAAATGCTATAAGTCAAGTTAGTTACGATCTACCGACCATTTGGGGGTCGGTAATAAATAACGAAATCACCAATAGATGTCGTGGCGCTTCCCTCCCTGCCCGCCAGACGAGGTCTACACGACAGTCGGGCATGGATGCTTGAGAAAGGAGACGGAGCTCTCCGAAATATCGTGTTAATTAAGGCTATTGTACCGCCTCTGGCCGATAATTTGAAAGTCGAAGAAACATGTCTGAAAAGTTTGCTGAATGAAAGAAGGCCTTTAAAATACCAGAAAAAAAATTAAGAATTTTTTGGGGTGGGACATAACCTCACTTTTGGAAATTATATTTAGATTTTTGGACAAAAGTGTGATATACAAGACTAGTTCAAAATTAAATTTTGAGAATCGGTTATCTGGACATAGTTTCTAAACACCTTTAGCTACAACTTGACTATAGCTAAAATAGTTTTCTGAAAATAACAGTTGGTATACAATTTTTTTTTGTCAAACGGTACAAATACGAGTTTTGTACCGTTTGCACCCAAAAAACTTCACAATTTTTTTTCTGTTATTTTAAAGGTCTTCTTTCATTCAGCAAACTTTTCAGACATGTTTCTTCGACTTTCAAATTATCGGCCAGAGGTGGTACAATAGCCTTAAGTAAGTAACCCAGGTTATAGTTCAGTGTGCGAGTTTTATAATAATATACATCCGGGCTAACGAGTTGTTGCCTTATTTTATATTTTAGATACCCTGTAAGGTTAAGAAAACCCAAAGTATGGTTTGATGTGTAACAATGAGTAAGTAAGAACTATTCTTGTAAAATTCTGTATTATAATAATATTCATTATTTTTCGTTATGTTATCATTTGGTGCCTACAGAGTATCCAGTAGGAGTAACCATTAGTATGTAAGAACCATTCTTGTAATATTTATGTATCATGCTGGTATTCATTATGTTTTTATGTTTCTTTCTAAGTTTTACCCTGGTTGAATGTAACACATAGGGGTTTTAATGTACCCTACTGTAGGACTAAGGTTGGTAAAGAACTATATTTACCCACGCCATTACTTCTGTAAGTTTACCCGGTAGGGTAACATCTCATTAACTGTTATAACTGTATGTGTATCAGATTGGTAAAGAAGGGGAATTTCCCCGAAAATGCCTTGTGGCCTGACGAGAAAATTCATTTAATAAATTTTATAACTATGTATGTATGTATGTATATAGGGTGTAGGTAAGGCTCGTAATAATGCATAGCCATGATTATCTGGTAAGCTTTAAAGCTTCATTTATTATATAACGTTGTACTAAATCTACTACATGATGTTGTGCATGAGATTGTCAAGAGGCAGCGACGCCATACTCTTTTCAACACCACCTTGCAAATGTTGCGCGGCAAGTAAGCGGGAGGTTTGAACTTTGAATACACTACAATTCTCCCCCTCAACAGTATACCTACAATGCATAAAAGTAGATTGAAAAGTCATACGTGAGCTGAGGTACCAATAATGAAATGAAAATAATGAAATGATTTGGTACTTGTAGCACAATATTCCAAAACAGTAACTAACAAAGATTGTAATAAAGGAGTCAGTTTTTTAGGAACATACTATGCAACCTTGTAAAACTGGAATAAAATAACCATAAAACTTAAAGATTTAATAATTGAATCAACAAAAGCATCATGATCCAAAAACTAACAATGATAATCCTTCAAATAGGATGGTGGCTTTGTAGCCCTTGAAGAGTGACGACTGGTTGAGTTTGAGTTACTCAGTCCAATTAGGGATCTTAAAGGTGTCAACTCAACAGGAGACTGAACCCGAAACGTAGATAGTTCCTGGGAATCTGTACAACGTTCTTGTACAGAATTATCATTATGTATAACAGCACTGGAGTTGCCAGCATCTGTTGGCATCACAGCACTATTCGGGACTTGGGAAGCTTCGGGAAGAGTCGCCCTTGCTACAACTGGTACCACCGAACTTCTGCGTAGAACTTGGTCTAGCTGTACGCGTCGTACTGCTCCACTGGCATCTTCGACGGTGAAGTTCCTGGGCCCGTGTACTTCCAAAATTTTCCAAGGCAGCCACTTTGGTCCAGGACCATAGTTGCGGTACATCACTGAGTCCTCTTTTGCAAATTGTCGGCAAGGAAAGTCTGATGTTGAGCTTGATCAGCCACACTCTCCATCTCCACAGAAGTCTTGTTGTTGGGATGAAATTTATCGAGCATTGTGTGGATTTTTCGGCCCATTAGCATTTCTGTCAGAGTCACCCCGGTACTGGTACTGGGTGTAGTCCTCAGAGCTAACAAAATGTTTCCCAACTCCAAACGCCACTTATCCGCCGTGAACTTTCGTAAGTGTTGTTTAACCGTCTGAACATAACGTTCTGCCAAGCCGTTAGATGCAGGCGAGTAAGGTGCTGAGGTTATGTGTTTAATCTGGTTTTTGTAAAGAAAGTCTTGAAACGCCTCTCCTTTGAATGCTGCCGCATTATCTGAAACGATCTCGTCGGGAATCCCGTAGTCCGTGAGCATGTCTCGGAGAACGTCAATCGCTGTCTTTGCCGTAAGTGACCCCCGGGTGTTCTTCACAACTGGCCACTTAGAGTAAGCGTCCACAGCTATGAAGAATGTATGTCCTTTTGTAGGCCCTGCAAAGTCAATGTGTATACGCAACATCGGTCGACTGGGGACACTCCATGGAATCACGTTCAATGTTGTGGGTGCACGCTTGTTTGCAGCACAAGATGTACACTGGCCAATCATTTCTTCGATTGCTCGGTCCATGTTTGGCTACCAAACGTAACTCCTGGCCTTTGCCTTTGTCGCAACGATTCCCTGATGGACTGCATGTAACATTTTCAGAACATCGACTCGTAGACTCTCGGGAATCACTACTCCGTTGGCATAGAGAAGACACCCACGTTCCACCAATAACCCCGTTGTATTTCGAAGGTGAGGTTGAAACTCAACCGGTAACTTCGATGGTTCCCAGCCATGTAGCACACTAGCTAAAACTTTAGAAAGAATGATGTCCTTCTTCGTCTCCAGACGTATGGTGTCAGCCGAGATTGGAATTTCTGCAGGCTGTCCTAGTAATAACCACACATCCACTGGTTCCGGGTACTCTGGTGTATCCGGTCCTGGGATCGGTAATCGGCTGCACAAGTCTGCATTAGAATTCTCTTTACCTGGACGGTACTTGATATCATACAGATAACATCCTAAAGTCAGTTTCCAACGCATCATCCCTGGGGATAATACATCAGGTCACACTGGCACTGGCCGAAGCAGACCGACTAATGATATATGGTCAGTATATATGACAAATTTTCGACCATAAATAAAACGGTGTAATTTCTTTAACCCGAACACGATTGATAAAAATTCCTTATCTAGCTGAGAATAATTTTTCTCTGCCGTTTGTAGCGTACGAGACTTGAAGGCGATTGGAGGTTCGGAACCATCTGGTTCGGAATGTGACAGTACCGCCCCAACCCCGTACCGCGATGCATCACAATACATTACTAATGGTTTAGTCAAACTGTAATGAACCAGTACCTGATCAGATGTGAATTGCTGTTTGGCATCGTTGAAACACTGCTCATGCTTCTGGCTCCAGGTCCATTGCTGCCCCTTGCGTGTAAGCTCGTAGAGTGGCGTAAGTTTGGTAGCCATATTCGGGATGTAGCGTTCGTAGAATGTAAGAAATCCCAGGAATGACTCCAAGTGCTGCAGATTTGTAGGTGCGAGTGCGACCGAATAGCCTGTACTTTATCCTCCGTAGGGTGGATTCCTTTGCTTTCAATCAAAAACCCTAGAAACTCTGCTGATGGCAAAATAAATTCGCATTTAGACAATTTGAGACGTAAACCAGAGCAGTATCAAATATTTCCAACACAGGTCTCGTTCTCGCCCAGCATACCTCCTTTGTCTTACCTGAAACGAGTAAGTCATCAAGGAAAATTACAACACCTTCTAGTCCTTTAAGGAGATTTTCCATCAGTCTTTGGAAATATGCTGGTGCCGACGCCAGCCCAAATGGAAGACGCAGCATTCGTAGTAGGCCTTGCTCTGTATTCAGTGCAAGTACCCGTGATGACTCGTCATCCACTCGTACTTGGGTGTAAGCCCTATCAAGGTCCAACCGTGTGAAAAAGCATCCTCCAGAGAGTGCTGTAAACACTTCTGTATTTGTAGGTAGAGGATAAACATCAACCTTCAACACAGGGTTGACTGTCCCCGAATAATCACCACAAATTTGCACAGTGTTGTCGCGCCTGGCAACAAAAACAGCAGGTGTACCCCATTCCCCTTGTGCTATAGTCTCGACTACCCCGTCACGTTGAATTTGTTCTAGGGCAGGTCAGACTTCTCTTTCAATGCGTAGGGTGGGCTCCGATGTTTGCGAAAGACTGGTGTAGCATTTGGATCTAGTTCCACGTGAACCAGTTCCCCTTTGTAACAACTTAAACCGCCTGCAAAAACTTCTTCTAGGCCATAAAATTCTTTAGGAAGTTTGCCTTCACTTACCCCTATCTGGTTAACGCTGGTCACAGCCAGCCAATTCCTTTATAGTTGCGCTACATTAACGAGCCTTGGTCGTTCCAAATCGAACCGAGGAAAACCAAAATTTTAATCTTTTAAAGTTGCACTGCAAAGTGTCCAAAATTTTCTAACTTTGCGTTTTTTCCCGCGCAATCGGAAATAAATATCGGAGCAATTTTTTTTTTAACCCTTTTGCTATTTCATTGGCTTTCTGAATTGTCAAACCTCGGGTCTCTACCACGCATCTAAAAATTTAAAAAAAAAAATGGAAAATGGAAAATCTATACAAAGTCCAAAAAAAGGAAACGTTACACATTTTTGCCGTCTGGACCCCCGTGTTAACTCCGCACGGGCACTTCTCACACGCCGTAAGTGAATTTGAAAATTCAGGATTTTTTGAGAATTGTTTATTTAAACAGCAAGTTTAAATTTTTTCAAATTACGCGCTTTTCAAAATTTTCATCGTGGCCCCCGCCAAAGTATTGGAACTGTCCTAAAACCCTTAACGTTTCTTGAATCCGGAAAGATTTTGAACGCGCCGGTACCGTCGGCGTTCGGGTGCGAAGCCTACTATGGGCCCGGCAACCGTGAGATAAAAAAATTATGACTTTTTGATGCCAAAACGGACACGCATGTCAATTTTGGTCATTCCATAATTAATATACAAATGCTACAAAATGTGTCATGTTTGGTATCACGATTATCGGAAAGGTCCGATCTAGGTCCTTAAACCATCCAATAATTTTAGAAAAAAATGTGTACCATGCTTTTCACGATTTTAAATGAAAACTCAAACTGTAAAAAGTGTCCCGAATCGTATTCAAAGGCATCTACTGATCCGGGGTTCGAACCAAGGTTCTCAAACTATTTTTATTAAAATGCCTACATCATCCCACTACATTAATGTGCCTTGGTTAGCGGAAATTTGACCAAGTGTTGGGGCAAGAGATGAATGGGTGATACATGAAGATGAAAATGAAACTCTGGAGTGAATGGAGGACCATGTTAAAGATAACAAATGAGTGGACTGTAAATGAAGGCCCTGGTTCAGCGATCCACGGACACAATAACACACACTTTGAATGGCACAATCACAAGTAAAAAACACTGTATTTATTATAAACTTATCGAAAGTTAACAGAGAATAACACTAGACCATACGAATGGCCGATGCAGTAAGTAATTTCAGTGTGATGATAAACATTGTTGAAAACAAAGAAACATAGCATTCTTTTCAACACCAAAGAAATTGATACAAAAATATTAGGATGGCGGTGAGCAATAAACAATGAAGTTAAAGTGCACAAATAGTACCAGGATGGCTGTGAACAACAAGGCAGTGCAAGTGTTGCATAAACATACTGGGGCCCAAAAAATGAATATTTTTTAATAAAGGAAACATTGAAACATTTTAAGTTGGAAGTGGGCACAATTTCACTATTGGGCGTTTGTAATGTCCTCGAGAAGTCTTGATTGTGACCACTCGAACCTTTCCATCGTCGCCATGATGTAGAGCGGTGATTACAGCAAGCTGCCACTGGAGAGGAGATAGGTTGTCTTCCTTCACCAGGACCACTGTGCCTTCTAGAAGATTTGGACTACAACTAGACCACTTCTGTCTTTGTTGCAAAGAGTGTAGATAATCACTTGACCATTCTGCATGGAGTGTTGAAGTTGCTTCCATCTATTCAACGTATGAATTGAGTTGTCAGTAAAGTTGGGTTCTGGTATAGCGGTGATTGCCTCGCCGATTAGAAAATGACCTGGACTAAGATAAGATATATCATTAGGATCATTGTTAAGGGCAATAAGTGGGCGTGAGTTTAAGCAAGCTTCAATCTGTGTAAGTAAAGTTATCATTTGTTCAAACGTGAGAGAGTTATTTCCAATTACCCTCTTGAGATGGTATTTCAAGGATTTAACGGCAGCCTCCCATAAACCTCCGAAGTGTGGAGAACGAGGAGGTATGAAAAACCAGTTACAATTATCGACAGAGCTATGGTTTTTCAGAGTATCTTGATGTAACTTCGATTTTAACAACTTGTTAAGGTCAACAAGCTGGTGATTGGCACCAACAAAGTTGATCCGTTGTCGCTTTAAATGTTTGAACATTTACCTCGCCGTGATGTGAATCGTTTTAAAGCAGCAATGAATGCCTCGGTAGTCATATCACTGACTAATTCAATGTGGACGGCCTTTGTAGCTAGACACACAAAAATAACGATTTATGCCTTTAATTTAACTTTGCTACGTGTAGATCCTTGTTTTACGAAAAACGGTCCTGCGTAATCGACTCCTGTGTTTAGAAAGGGGCGAGCTGGTTGTATTCTAGGAGCTGGAAGTTCTCCCATGAGTTGCTGCGTTACAGATGTCTTCAATTTGTAGCACGGCAAACACTGATGCAATGTCGATCTCAGGATACGTCTTATGGATGGTATCCAGTAATGTTGTCGAAGTGATGACGTCAACATTTGTGCTGAAGCATGTAACAGTCGTAAGTGTTCATTCATAATGAGCATTTTAGTGAGATGATGCCGTGGTGGCATCATGATTTGATGTTTTGACTCAAATGGCAGTAATGATTTTCGGAGTCTACCTCCTACTCTTAAGATGCCTTCACTATCCAAAAATGGATAGAGATTTTTGATGTTGCTTTTGTTATGAACTTCCTTTGATGCTAACAAAGCTTGGATGTGTGACGCATAAGCTTCACTTTGCGCTATTTTGATGCATACTTTAAGTGAGTTTTGCAGCTCTGCGGCAGATAGTACGGAGAAGTTTCTCTCCGCAGATGGCTTGCGAGCGTTGTAGCAAAAAACGAAGACAGTGTGCTGTTACACGTTGTAGTTTGATTAGTTTTGAGAACTTGCAGATGATGCCATATTCTTGCTTGGTGGCAGTGAGTGTGGTAACAGTAGCCTTTTGTTCCGGCATGTCTTCAATTGAAATTGACTGCACTTTGGAAACTGGCCACAATAATGAATCTAGTGACAACCATTGTGGACCGTGCCACCATAAGTCACAAGTGGCAAGAGTTTCTGCAGAAGTTCCTCTTGATATAAGGTCTGCTGGATTTTGTGCTGATGCGACGTGTTGCCATTTTGCATTTGCAGTGAGTTCTTGTATTTCTGTGGACTCTGTTTGCAATGAATGTTATCCATTTGTGTGGATGAGCCTTGATCCATGCAAGAAACTATTGTAGAGTCTGTCCAGAGAAAACTAGAACCAATGTCAAGACGTAGAGATTCCACTGTCTTTTTGAACAATTTGGCGAGTAGAAGTGCACCGCATAATTCCAAGCGTGGAATCGAAATTCTTTTCAAAGGTGCGACCTTTGACTTAGAGCAAAGTAAATGGTTTACAGTTTGACCTTCTGTGTTAGTGGATCGGAGATATATGCAAGCTCCGAAAGCCCTTTCGGAAGCATCGGAGAATCCGTGAAGTTGAATGTCAGAAATGATTCCTGTGACTAGAACTAGTCGTTGAACCTTTATGGTGCTTATGGTAGGAAGTTGATTGTAGATACTCTTCCAATGATTATTGAGGAGGTTGGGTAAAAGATCATCCCAGTCTAGCTTTTCTAGCCAAAGGTGCTGTAAAAATATCTTGTACTTAATGACAATGGGACTTATTAATCCCAGTGGATCGAAAATAGTAGATACGATCGATAGCACTTTACGTTTGGTAGAGTTAGTAGCTTGCTGTGGCTGAGGAGTCGAAGAATCGATCATTATCTGAAAGTGATCAGAAGCAGGGTGCCATAGCAAGCCTAGAGTTTTCACAGACTCATCTTGTTGCAACTGGAGTGGAAGATTAGTTTCACGATCTTCTTCTGGAACAGCCTCCAAAAGAGCCGAATGGTTTGAACACCACTTACGTAGTGGGAACCCTCCACTGGAAAGCAGAGATCGCAAATCTTGCTGGAGTTGTAGAGCATCTTCCAGATTATCTGAACCTGATAGACAGTCGTCTACGTAGAAATCGTTTTTTAAAACAAAAGATGCGCTGGGATATCTTTCAGCTTCCAGGTCTGCTGTAGGCATCGTGTAGCTAGAAATGGTGCTGTTTTTGTGCCGTATGTTACTGAAGTTAGTTGATATTCCTGAACAGGTTCATCCATGGATTCTCTCCATAATATGCGTTGTAAGTTACAATCGCTAGGATGCATTCGTATTTGTCTATACATCTTAGCAATGTCGGCAGTGAATGCTATTAGATGTGTTCTGAACCGTAAGATAAATTGAGCATATATCGTCTTGTATTGTGGGACCGAGTTGCTATAAATCGTTTATTGACTGTCCAGTGCTGGATTTTGCTGAACCATCGAAAACAACACGTATGTGAGTAGTAGTAGATTCCTTGAATACTGCATGATGTGGCAGGTAGTAGCACTTATCAGATGTGTCGACAGCGTTGTCGACTCGTTGCATGTGTCCAAGTTCACGATATTCTCGTAGAAAAGAATTGTATTCTTCTCTGGCATTGATATTCGCCTTAAGACGACGTTCTTACTGCTGCAGTCGTCGCAGCGCTTGGAATCTGGAATCACCTAGTTCACTCCTGTTTTCCTTAAGCGGGACGAACAATGAATTTCCCTTCGGAGTTACGGGTTGTATTGTTTAAGAAATGTGTTTCACATTCTTTTTTTTCTTTAGTGGCGATAAGTTTTGGGATTTCTTATATTTCCCAAAAGCGCTTGAGTTGATGATCAATGGTTTCATTACTAATGAATAAACTGTGTGTGGGTAGCAGAGAGTGATCAGTAGTCGAAACTGGCATCCTTCCACCGATGATCCAACCAAGCTTCGTATCTTGAAGTGTGGGAAACCCTGGACGAGATAGTGAATTCTGTCGGAGAAGATCGTAGTAAAGTTCTGCGCCGATCAGCAGTTCGACTTCACCTGGTTGATCGAATTCGGAATCTGCTAGTTGAATATCACGAGGAATGTTCCAAGTGCTGTAGTCAATCGGAGACGACGGTAGGCTGCCAGTGATTTTTGGCAGAATAAAACAATTCAAATGTGTAATAATATAATCAGTAACCATAGGTTTGAATGATATGTTGACACTGTGCGTAGTTGTCGATGTTGTGTTGTTAACACCTTGTATGGGTGTATGATTGACTTCCTTTTTTAATTGAAGTTTATTAGCTAAGTCAAGTGTGATGAATGATGCTTGACTTGCTGAATCCAGTAATGCTCGACATTTGATTAAGTTACGAAACTTATCCTGAACGAATACCTGAGCTGTGGCCAATAATACTTGTTGAATAGGCTTTGTCTTGTACGAACAGTAAGTACCTGTATTCGTATTATTTTCCGAGTGAATAGTACTAGGATGGCTAGTTTCTTGCACTGAATTATCAGTGTGCTGACGTTGTCGCTGCATCTGACCTTGATGAGTAGACCTATCTGTAGAATCGTGAAGTAACGTGCTGTGCATAGAACCACACTTGCAGTAGCTACGAGCTTTGCATGCATTGGCTTGATGATTGGTAGCAAAACAATTTGCACAAGCATTAGATTTGATTACATGCCACCTGTCAGACAATGGCAGATTACGAAATGATTTACAATTGTACAAATAATGGTCATTGTTACAATGCAAACACTTATTGGTCTTTGTGGAAACATACGTATGCTTAGACTGGTAAGTATCTTTAGTAGACTTGTTTATTTTAGTTTGAGAATTGTCAGACTTGGACTGAGTAAGCTCGAATGTCTGTGACCTCTTGTCAAGGAAATCGCATAATTTCCTTAAGTGAAGGAAACTCTGAGTCGGCATGTTTTGTTGTTTCAAATTCCCGCCTGGTGTGTATGTCTAATCTGCCAAGGGTAAGTTGAATAAGTAAGAGTTCGTGAATTTCAACACTCAGATTGAGAGCCTTGATAGCATTTAGATTGCTTGTTACTTCGTTAACTAATTGGCGAAGATCGTGAGCCGAGTTTGCTCGCACATGTGGCAGATCGAGAAGAGCATTGATGTGTTTCTGAGATATTAATTTTTTGTTTTCATATCTTTTTAGAATCAAGTTCCATGCTATGGTATAGTTAGCAGACGACAAGGACAAATTATTGATTAAATGTAGTGGATCATTACGTAATGAAGACAACAGATAATGGAATTTGTGAATGTCCGTAAGAGAAGTATTCTCATGTATGAGCGCGACGTAGGTGTCTTTGAATTGTGACCAAAGACTGTAATCACCTGAGAATTGTGGTAAATTTATACCAGGAAGTTTGATCAGATTGTTGTTATGAGTGCTAAGAAGCGACCCGTTGCCAGAACCATGACTTGATGGTGTATCAATAGGTACCATGGGTGGCGTGAGTATAGCTTTGTTTGTTTGTCCTGTACCAGGTTCACATATTTACTCCTGGAATCGTCCGGATGTACGTCATAAAACCGGAAATAGGAGTAATAAGTAAGCGTTACGCCCAGTTGGACAAACAAACATATTTGCACCCAGTTTTGACATTTGACGAGGCTACGAAGGCCTAGAGCCTACATACCACACGATGATAGGCTAATAGGCTTTGGGCCTAGTATATTTTTCAATATTTTGGCCTAGATAATAGGTTTCTAGTACATTGTTGTACATAACATTGCTAAACGTCTTTCAAGCAGACCTATCCTAGTTTTAGGTTATGTCGGCCCTGGGCTTAGGTTTTTGCTTAACGGTTGATTAATTGGCATTGTTCCTTTTAAGAAAGGCCGTGAAGATTCATATAATCATTGGGAAAGATATTGCTCGGCCCGGCTTTTTCCATTTTAACTTCTAGCTTCTTTCTTAGCTTCTCACTACACAACCAAGCCACTACAAACTTTAAAAATGGCGCAATATTTTGTTGTTTTACACCCACTCCTGCTAAATAAGCAGGTGTAAAATTCTTACTCCAGTCGCAGTTGTGGTAACTTACAACAGGACAAAAAACGTTTCTGGGTTGTGACAGGTACATTTACACCAGGACAGAAAAACGGGTTTTCGTGAAAAACTTACACCTGGTGTAATAGAAACAGGACAAACAAACAAAGCTTATGTCATTAGATTTAGCATAAGCCTCAAAGTATAAAGTTTCAAAATCTGTTCTGTAGGTTTCATGATTCGAATCGTCATTTGTGTCTTCTATTTCAAGACGTGATTGTATTTCCTCGAACTGATCCCAAATAGAAATAAGAGTTTCTGACCTAACTCTGATTGCACTCAGATTTGAGTGGTTATTGACATCGTTTATAAACGTGTGTATGCGTGTAAGCCGAGCTTTGATTATTCCACGACGTTTAATTAAATCACTTCTCTCTTGCGCTTGCATGATGGAAGTTATTGAAGATCAATGAAAGTATAGTAATAGGCTATTATGAAGGTACAGCAGATAGCTTATCTGAATTGTGATGATGTTGCCACTAGAAGACACGCGTCCGCCACTGGGTCTTGAAGATGTCCTGATGACGCCGTACTTCAGCTGCTGCTGGGGCCCGTGAGAAGACTCTTGCTACGTCGGTAGGCCTAGACGTTCAAACTGCGTTGTGAAGTCGCCGACGAAACGATTACTTGCGAAAGCCGATTAAAGTTTTCCACGTGGAACCATGTTGATTGTATACGGCCCGGATGGGACCAAATTATGTTGGGGCAAAAGATGAATGGGTGATACATGAAGATGAAAATGAAACTCTGGAGTGAATGGAGGACCATGTTAAAGATAACAAATGAGTGGACTGTAAATGAAGGCCCTGGTTCAGCGATCCACGGACACAATAACACACACTTTGAATGGCAAATCACAAGTAAAAACACTGTATTTATTAATAACTTATCGAAAGTTAACAGAGAATAACACTAGACCATACGAATGGCCGCGCGCATTCTAAAAAAAAAGTGGTGACAATTTTCTTAAAAACTTGTTACCCAATTCATTGGCTTTTGTAATTAGCAAACTTTGGGCCGCTACCGTAAACCCAAAAATTTCAAAAAAAAAATTGGAACCGGAAAATCCAAACAGTGTCCCATGGTCATTTCATAACATATATACAAATGCTACAAAATGTGTCATGTTTAGTATCACGATTATCGGAAAGGTCCGATCTAGGTCCTTAAACCATCCGATAATTTTAGAAAAAAATGTGTACCATGCTTTTTAAGATTTTAAATGAAAACTCAAACTGTAAAAAAGTATCCCGAATCGTATTCAAAGGCATCTACTGATCCGGGGTTCGAACCAAAGTTCTCAAACTATTTTTATTAAAATGCCTTCATCATCCCACTACATTGATGTGCCTTGGTTAGCGGAAATTAGACCAAGGAAAGCCGATTTTTTTATTTTTTTAAATAGCACTGTAAAATTTTCAAAATTGTCCAAATTTGGGATTTTTTTTCGCGCATTCTGAAAAAAAAGTGGTGACAATTTTTTTTTAAACTTGTTACTCAATTCATTGGCTTTTGTAATTGGCAAACTTTGGGCCTCTACCGTAAACCCAAAAATTTCAAAAAATTTGGAACCGGAAAATCCAAACAGTGTCCCATTTAAAGAGAATTAAACTTTTTTACGAAAAGGCCGCAAGTTTTTGTTAATGTTTACACGTTAAAACAACAAACGACGATTCGGGAATGCTTCAAGTAATATATCCGTTTTTTATAAAAATTTTCCACTTCAAAATCCAAATTGTTTATCGCCGTCCCGGCCAAAGTATGATAGTCGGCCCAGAATCCTTCGCGGTGCTTGTACCCGTAATTTTTTCGAAAGCGTAGGTACCGTCTACGTTCGGGTGCGTGGCATACTTTGGGCGCGGCAACGGCGAGTACAAAAACGGTCAAAAACGACGTTTTTCGTGATTTTTGGCTTTTTGACCCGTAAACAAATTTTTGTCGGGTTGCGGGTATTTTGTTTCGAAAAATTCGATCCTTTCTCGAGGAGGTGCGCCCAAAATGTACGCGTTTATCCCCATTTTCGGCGGAGAAAACGTCTTGCGTGGAAAAAGTCGCTTTCCGCTCCCAGTTCGTGAGTTAGCAGAGTATTAGATATTGCAGACATACAGACAGACAGACAGACAGACAGACAGACAGACAGACAGACAGACAGACAGACAACAACAAGAATGCATTTAAACACAACAATTTTGTTAACTAATAAAAATGATATAAAATGTATTTAATTAATGAATCAAATATAAAAAAAAGGTGGGGAATGAAAAGAAAAGGAAAAAAAAGATAAAAAGAGAAAAAAAGAAAAAAAGGAAGAAAAAAGAACAATAGAAAGAGAGAGAAAAAAAACATTAAAAAAGAAAAAGAAAAAGAAAAAACTGATTTATTAGACGAGTGAGCGAGTGCGAGTGCTAACTTGTCACCCTAAAAATCACTCCTGTGTTTTAATCTGAATTTGTAAGCATTCAACGGTTTTCAGATAGTGATTTTGCCGAAATAAGGTTATTTTGAGTTTCAGTGTGTGCGGTGAGCAAATACATTTCATTTAATTTAATATCTTTATAGGAATTTAAAAAATATTTTGATTTGTGTTAACGTCTTCATCATTGTGTACCTTGACGACAAGCTTTAGGCTTAAATACTCATTAAATAATGATATTTATTTAGTAATTTTTGAGTTCGTTGACATTAAAATCCTTCCCTTATTTTGAAGTATCATTGTGAAGCCAAATTTGTATCATAAAGTATTTTTTTAAAAAAAAAAAAAAAATTTTTATTTTATTTCTGCAAAAAAAAATTGGAATTTTTTTATATCCTTTCAAAAATTATTTTTTCTTTTAAGGTTCCTTTAAATTTTTTTTCTTTTCTTAAAAATTAAAAAATTTTTTTCTCTTTAAAAACATTTAAACGTTGTACCGTATGAATTTGAAAAAGAACATAAAAACTAAACCCTAGAGTGTTTGGTATGTGAAGATTTTTTCCATGGGTATGTTAAATATGACCAATGAAATTTTTCGATTAAATACTTGGACCATGGGAAGTAATAAGGTATAATCAGTTAAATGCAGAAGTCCCTTCAATTGGCGTTCAAGAGTCTATGAACTGAAGAATCGAACAGAAGAGTTTCGCCGAGATGGTGTTGTAGAATTTGTTTTTTTTCCCCCTCTAAGTGACATGAAATTTCATGCAAAATTTTTAATCAAAATGTCGATAAAGACCCTCAAGTAGAATGTGATTTTGCTAAAGGTTTAGCTAATTCCCAAAAAAAGGAATAAAAGCTTGGACATCTAATATACGTAAGTTGGATAAGTATATAGATCATTTGAGAGTTATTTTTGACAGTAAATTTTGATATATTTGCTTGCTGTGAAACATATTAGATGAGTCTGTTCAAGACGGTTTTTTTTCTTTTGACAATTTAAAAAAATGCTAAGATTTGATCGTGAAAGGATGGGGGGAGGGTTGGTTATTTATTTTGCTGAGAAGTTCATGTCTGTGTAATGAGGTAAATTTAATTTTCCGTGGATTGGGTTTGCAGTCAGAAAAATTCTGGCTTCAAAGTAAAGCCAAGTTTTTTACAGCAGTTTATAAAGGCTCCACATAAAGTTAAAAGATTTTTCAGATTTTTTTATAGTTTAGAAAAATAGTTTAAAATTTGGGGAAGCTAATAAATTTTTTTTTTCTAGGGTTTTCAACAGATTTGAGTAAGAAGACATTCCCAGAAAAATTTCAAATTTCTAAAAGATCACGGATTGGTAAAATTTGATAAAGTCTTTATGGGGTTTAATAATAGGTCAGCTACTTTATTGATCATGTTTATGCAAATCACAATGAAATATTTTTCAGTCAGGATTAAAGTGTAGGATTAAGTGACATAAAATTAATTTTTTGGGTTTCGAAAGTTTAAAAGCAAAAATTTTTTCCCCTAAATTTGTAAATACTAGAAATTATAAAAATTTTGTTTGGAAGCAAGAGATGAAGAATCTTAAGTGGTCCCATTAACCAAAATTGGGTATGCGGTAAGTGCAGTGAAAAATTGAAATGTTTTTTAAAAGTAGTCGTAAAACCCTCTAAATGGCAGCACACCCCTGAAATTAAGATTTAAAAGGGTAAGCCAGCCCCAGGTTAACAGCAGAAAAGGGGAAATCCATGCAAGGAGAGACCATTTGCGCAAAGAATTCAGAATTTTTAGAAGGCATTCAACTGGGAGGTACAAGAAAGTTAGAAAAAAGGGTAAATAATCAGATTCGTTTTTCTAAGCGTGAGCATTTTAAGTCTTTTTTTGAAAATGAATTTTTTTCAAAATCTTTATGGTCAGTTTATAATAATTTGAAGGTAACAAAGTAAAAAAAGAGTGTAGCATAGCCTCTTTGACAGAGAAGGGGGTATCCTACACGTCAATCCTGAATTTTGCTGTTTTTTACAAAAAAGTTTTTTTTGTAAACGATGTAGATTTTTCCAGGAAAATTTGGGTAAGTTTAAAGATTTAAATAAAAAAGAAGAGAGATCTCCCCATGTAAAGGTAACTAATGAAGAATTTGTTTCAGCAATTAAAAAACCCCCTTAAAAAAAAAAAAGCTCGAAACACTTCAAGAGTTTCCCATGATAGTATTCAAGAAATGCCCATCAATAGTCGGTTTATTTGCGTACTAATTTCCCTTCTTTTTTGTAGGGATTTTCCCCAACCCAGCTGAAAATTTGGGAAGAGTAAAAACCTATTTATAAGGGTAAAGGGAAAAGAGGATAGGAATTCTTATCGACCTATATCAACTTTTTCCCCAAATTTTAGGGAAAATTATGAAAAATTTTTCACAAGAGGGTTATACATGAAGTGGATGCATTGAAGGTTTAAATGAAAACCAAAATGGTTTTAGGAAAAGGGAGATCAAAAGCAAAGTGCCCTTTAGCATTTCAGATTTTTTTTATAAAGGGGTTGACAAACGGAATGGTAAGGTTGGAGCTGTTTTTTTTGATCTTAGGAAAGCATTTGTTCAGTACCTTTTTACCTTTTAATAAAACTAAAAAACCCGGTATAACATAAGCCCTTATTTTTATCAATATGGGGATATTTTTTAAAAGAAAAAGTTTACAATCTTTCAAAATATAGTTCAAAAGTATTTAAATATTTTGTGGAGTACCACAAGGATCAATATTAGGACCTTTTTTTTATTTTTCATGATGATATATCTACTATAATGGGAGGAATCAATATCTTAATGCTGATGACTTGGTCTTTTTTTTAGAAGGTGTGGGTGTTGAAGAGATCGAAGACGTTTCAAGAGTTTTAAAGAGGTGGGTGATTTGGGTTTAAAAACCAGGAACTTGTATTAATTAAGTAAACAAATTTTATGATTTTATAAGGCTAAAGATAGAAGCATGAAGATATCATTTGACGTTGAATTGTAAAAGGTAAGCTAATTTTTAGAGTAATGAATTTAAATATTTGGGTTTTCTTAGATTTAATTTAAATTTTTTAAAAAAACATTATGAATATGTATTAAAAATATCACAGCAATAGGAATTATAAGTAGAATGAAAAGGGGTTTTTTAACAGAGAGAATGTTAAGGTTACTTTGATTTTATATTCACTCTTTATTGATATTGTTTAGGGTTTGGGGCAGTAAGACCTTTTACCGAATATGTTGATTCAGAAGAGAATTTTCCATTGTTTGATTAATTCCTATGAGCCCAAAATTTTCAATTGATTTCTTTACGATTTAGGGAAAAAAAGAAATATAGGTACTGGTAAAACATACAAATATTTAAAAAGGGATGATTCAGGTTTTCCCCAATTTTTCAAATTGTTGATGTGATAAAATTCTATTCTAATAAACTCTTTGAAAGTTCCCCATTAATTTCGAATCATTAAGAAAGCTCTTGTACAGAGAGTATCCTTTTTGGAATTTAATTTTTTTTGAATTAGAAGCCCGTTTATGAGCTAGGAAAGAAATTAAAAGTAAAATTTAAACAATGAAATGAATCGAAGAACAAAGAAGAATTTATTTTTATATTTATTTTTGGGGGAGCTCTGTGTTTTTGTAATGTTAATTTTCCTTCATATGTTCTTATTTTTGATTTTTTTTTCTCTTTGTTTTTTCATTATTTCTTGATTTTGATGTATTTAATGTATTTTCAATTTATATTTTTTTGCCTAGATTTTCTGGTTGCCCCCCAGGTGGAACTTTCAATTGAATTAGGTGTCCTGTATCATTTCTGGATAGTTTTTGACATGAACAATTTTAAATAATTATATATCTATTAATTTTTATATTAGAGTCAAGATCTTTTGCACTAAATTTTATCAAGATTTTAAAACAAGAAGAAGATTCGGTTCGGGGGTTTCTTCGCGAAAGATTGATTATCCCTGATTTGCGTTCCCGATTTTTTGGGAAACCCATATTCGTTTAGTGGGGTCGTAATAAACGTTTTTTTCTTTTTGTTTTTTTTTTAATGTTTTTTTTCTTTTTTTTTCTTTCTTTTTTCTTTTTCTTTCTTTTTTTTTTCTTTTCTTTTTCTTTTTCTTAAAATTCTTTTTTCCTTTCCCCGCCTTTCTTTTTTTTTATTTCATTCTACAACCCCTTTTTATCTTTGTTCATTCATTAAATGCATAGAAATTTTTTTTTATTTGTTCCCCAAAATGTTGGTTTTAAAAGCATTTGTTGTAATGCTACTATTTCAAAATATTTTAAAGAAAATGTAGTTTATTGTTGTTTTTGATTATTAAATTTGTTATTAGTTGCCCTCCTTTTTAAATCAGTTTTTTAACGATGGAAGAAGTTAAAAAATAAATAAATAAATAAAAAAATGAGGATTCTGTTACGCTCTCTCGATCGGGGTTTGGGCCCTGGCATTGTCCCAAAGTCGTCGTCCAGGCTCAAAGGCCGAACGGCAAATAGATTGAGCTGAAAATTTAAAAAGACCCCGTGCCCAAAGTAACTGGAACTGCTAACAAAATAGCGCAATCCTTTTCGTTTTAAAAACTACAGTAAAAAAAGGGTTTTTTAAAAATATCGGTAGCATTTTTTGATTTTTCATAGAAAAATGGGCCACACTACGATAAAAAAAAAACAATTCAGATATAGTCGCTATAGCGGTGATTTTTTCGTATTTTTTTTGTTGCAACACGGTATGTCATTCCCTAAAGGTTATTCATATTTTGTTTAAATTCATCAATTAATTAAAAATGAGCCCAAATTTGCCATCCACAAGATACAGTGCAATACCGCATAGACCCTTATACAGTATAAGGTACTACGCCATATAAAGGATAATTAAAATCGTAGACTAGACCACCTACTTATTCTAACTACTCATGAAGTGAGATAGTGTCGCTTTTAGTAGGAAAAACCATATGGTCGTGCATTTGGACAGGCATTGCTTGCATACGTATTTCATCTCGCAAACTCAGCTGGGTAAGTAAAAAAAGAGAAGTATATATACCCCCCCAAAAAAGGATGCCCTCTGGCAGTGTCGTCGGGGACCTCACCCTTCCCTGAAAACCCCCCCTTGACGACGAGACCATGATAAACGAACGATCCCAAAGACGATGACGCCCGAGTGAGAACCCCCTTTTTTTTTCCCCACTCGTGGCTTTTTCTGCCAGCATAGGATTTTCCTCCCAAAATCCCTTAGAGTGGAGCATAAACCCGAAGGGTTTTGACCCCCCCCTAAAACCAAAAAACAAAAAACATTTTCCTGTTCGCCTCCAAGCTGAAATTGCTTTTTTTTTCTTTGACGCTGGGGGCAGTATCTATACAAGGGGGAGTGTACACTAGCTGGCCGTTCCATTTAGGGGGGGTTTGTATCTTTTGATCAAGTGTCTGTGCCCACAAATGTTTGTTCAATATAACTGGGGAAACGCAAAAGTCGTGTTAAACGATAGGGGCCCAGTGTTGAGTCCCCCGGAACGTTCCCTTTTCCTTCCCAATATACCTAAGGCCTACCACCCAGAAAAACAAATGTGGGTGTCCATAGGAAACAGTGGGTGCGGCATGGGCAAGTATGGGCATGGGGGAGGGGATGTGGGGTGTGGAACCTGGCTTTTGTACGGGGATTCCATACGGGTGATGTGGGGCAGGGTGGGAATAGTGTGGGCTTTACCCAAAACCTTTCCCCACGGGACCGGTAACTGCTTTTTTCCACATAACATTTTTTTGGCGTGTGGAGCGGGTTGGGAAACCCCCATTTTTCCCACACAAAACCATATGGGTACTGACCGTTTTTACTCATTTTACCCCATGCGGTCCAAGCAATTTTATAAAAAAAAAAAATAAATGAAACATGTAAAATTTAAATCGCAAGGGCCCTTTTAAAAGCGTAAAGCACCGTATCATAACTTTCACAAAGGGATTTTCCCGTCTTGTTCCATGTATTAGATTATAAAACCCAATAATTTTACATATTTTCGGTTTTTTTATTTTTCCATTTCAGACTAAGGCCGTGCACAATTGCCCGGAACGACACGGGAACGACAACGAGAAGGGGAATAAAGTTGAACAATGTTAACTTACGACAGGGTGCACAAAAAAAGCTTCTCGTTCCGGTCGTTCCCGTACCCGGGGGCAACGAAAACGGGAACATCACCAGTTTTAACTTTCGTACGTTCTTTCCGACTTCCCGGGGAACCCAATGGAATAAAGATGTGCCGTCCTAAAATATTTTATCAGGATGTTTGGTTTACCGAGTAATTCGAAAAAATTTAAAAAAAACTGCGCGGAATAACAAAATAACAAAAATATAAAAAACCACTTATTTTTTGAGGTTCCCTCGGCTTGCTTCACGGGCTTTTGTGCACGAACCCCTTACGTTACGTCTTCCCCGTTCTTTGCATGGCCCTTTCAGTATAAAAAATGTTCACAGAAAAGGCAGTATGTCTCAAGCACAAGGTGTTCCCCAACCCCTTACACAAAAAATTGTGAGAGAAAAAAAAAACTTATAAAAGAAAAAACAGATTAAAAAAAAATTAAAAAAAATTTGCTTTGCTGTCGATAAACATTTTCCCCTAATTTATTTTTCATTTTAAAAAGGGGTCGGCCCACCCCAGACCCACGTTCGATTTATATTAATTGAAATTTAAAAAAAATCCAAATAGTATTATTTTTTTAAATTTGATATTTTTATTCTATTCGTTCGTCTACTTGTGATGATTTGAATTAATATTTAAATAAGGTGGATATACTCCACAGGAGTACCATTTTAAAACCAAAAATAAATGAAACAAACTGTAAAAATAAATCGTTCCTCGTTCGATATATTGATACTCCCCACAGACATACCATATATTTTTTTTATATATATTTTTTATAGAAGTGGGAACTGAATAAGTTTTTTAAACCTAGTAAGAAATTTTTAGCGAAAAAAATGCATGTTAAGTTAAAACGTTGGCATTGACGAGCTGATCACAACATCCCAAAAAAAATTCACGAACTGTGAACCCCAAAAAAAATATCGTATAAGGGAGGGGCTGAAAAAAATCGAAACATTACACCATGTAAGTAAACAATTAAAAAATTTACACCAATTTGTTTAGTTTTTAAATTACGTAGGCCGCGAAAAGGGTTTTAATGTTTTGCACTTCGCCCGGGCCTAGAAACCCAGGCCCTAAGCTTGAGCCTGGGTAGCTAGGCTAGCCCTCAAGCCTATATTGTGGTCTACCCCCTGCGAAAAGGAATTACATAATTTTTAATTTGTTTTAAAACATAAGGCCTGCCAATGCCAGAAAAATAGTCTAAACCCTAAGCTCATTTAGGGGCCCAGGGTAGGGCCTAAGCCCACCCCAAGCTAGACAAAGGCCTAGCCATAAGTCAAAGGCTAGCTAGGCCCTAGCCTACCACGAGTAGAGTCGGCTGGCAAGTCGGGGGTCATATTAGTCGGGACTAGGGGACCTAGGTCAATTGTAAACTGGAGTATTAGGTAGGGCCCCAGGCCAAAAAATAAAAAAAAAAAAAACACGGTTTCTTGAAAACAAATCCACCACCAGTGCAACTACGTTTTCTGTCCCCCCTTATTCTGCTCTCGCAAAGGCGACCAACTGTAGGATTGTTTTTTCACGACCAAAGGGTTTCGACACCCTTGATCACAAAATTCTTCTCGACAAACTACATTTTACGGACCGTGGGGTAGCTCTTGATTGGATTTTCCTCTTTTTTGTCTGGGCCGTACCCAATAGTGGAATCCAAAAATCAAAAATCAATCCGTCACCCAACCCGCCCCAAACTCTGCCCAAAAGTCGCGGGGGTCCCCCGGGATCAATTTTGGGGCCATTAGCCTATATCCTTTATGTCAACGACCAGTCCCCTACTTAAAGAGGGCACCTTTACCCAATATGCTGTGACTTTCCCGCCAACTGCTGAACCCACCCAAACTCCAACCCATTCAGGACCTTCCCCCCTTAATAAACAAACAAATTACTTAATGTTTATACTGCTCGGCAAAAACTCACCCAAACTCCGCTCTAAAAAGTTTATCATACTTTTCCCACCCCTTTTAAGATCCCTATGCCATCCCCTTTTTCGTTTGACTTGATACTATCCCCCCCGCCACACAGTCAAAACCCAGGCCCTTTCCTAACTGATAACAAATGGGCCATCCATGTAAAACCCGTTGCCAGCAAAAATTATTGGTGCTTTTCCAAACAGAAACTCAAACAAATGTTCCCCCCCACCTTTGCTAGTTTTCTTTTACCATTCACTTCCCCTTTTCATATGGCCTGCTATTTTGGGGGGCTTCCCCCCATGCGAACAGAATATTCATTCTCCAAAAGAGAGCGGTTCCGTACATGCTGGTGTCTCCAGAAGACACTCATGTAGAGAACTTTCAAGGAACTTGGGATTTTACTCTAGCATGTCCCTTATCCAATCAGCCCCATTATTCTTTTACACCAACCGTAACCTCTCCATTAAAAGCTTTGGCACTCCCATAACACTAGAGCCAACCTTCACATACACAGGGCCCCCCCACAACGCGCCCTTTGCACAAGGCCTGAATACTATTTCCCCCCTTACAATAAGTCCCCGACCCATCAAAACCTCCCCACCCTGTCTTCCTTTAAAAAAAGTTTAAATCATATCTTTCAGCAAACACTTTTACTCCATCAATGACTACCCTCCAGTAAATATTTGCAGTTAATTCATTTTCATTTTAAAAATTTTCAAATTTTCTGAGTATAACCACAAAAAAAGCCGTAAAATTTAAAAATTTTTAAAAGTTCCCTTACCGAAATGATGTAAAAAACTTCTATAATAATATGGCTTAACCCCCTTCCTTGGTTGTGCAGGTATAAAGACACATTTGCGTACACCCCAATTGTGTTTTCTTTGCCATCAGCAATTCTATACAAATCAATCAAATTGTTTATATCCAACTTTCTTTATTCTATATGAAATTTTTAATCTAGTAGGGCATTCTATTTTTTGATCTACTTTTCTTTAAAATAAACACTAATCAAACAAACATCACACACCACATATAATTTTATCAATTATAATTTTAGACACATTTATGTACATCATTTTTGGTTTTCGTGCCTTAGCAATTCTTATCACAAAATCTATCAAATTTTTGCTTTATCCCAATTTTTCTTTTTTCATATGAATTCTTTAAATTTGTGGGCATATTTTTTCATTACTTACTTTACCCTAAACATAATTTAACCAATCCCCTCATCATACATATACTAGACACATTCCCTGTAATCATTGCTGTTTTTTTTGCCATCCCAAAAATTTTATTATTTTTCCAATACACATCAAAAATTGCTTTATATCCAAATTTTCTTTTTTATATGGTTTTTTAAACTATAGTACGCCCCCATTGTTTTGCATCTACTCTACTTTAACATAAAAACGGGGTTTTTCATTTTTAATCAATTTAAAGAATCATCATATTTTAATAATCAATATTATCAATCATCAACATTCAATATCAAACCCCCATAATTATTTTTTGCTTTTTATTAAACCCATTTTTTCTTTTAACACTGTTATATCATTATAAATTTCATCATTTTATTTTTTTAAAATTATTAAAAAAAAGACTATTCACTTTCTCTGCAAAGGTTATACTTGTACATGTACTAGTCTAAGTGAATAAAAATATTATCTTCTATTTTATCTCCTAGGCATGGCCCTAGAAGCCTAGCCTAGGCTATGACTTTTTTATGAAGGCCTAGGGCTAGGACCAAAAAAAAGGGGTAGCCTAGGCCCAATGGGTTATTCTGTTACCCCGGTCGACTGGTGCAGTGTGGCCAGCACTGTCCAAGGCTAGGTAAGCTACAACGAATAGCTAGCGCAGGGCCCGCAATTAACGGAACGCTCACTTACACATGCTGGCGTACTGGTTTAGTTCATCCAGCAGGTAAAACCTGGTTTATATTATCGTTTCGAACGTGAGTTAAAATGACGTGCATAATCGACTTGCGTTTTCACTTAGTTTCACTGATCGTCGTTAGCAATCTCAACACAGTGGCAACATAACCTGTAATGTTTTTATTAATTATTGGATAGGGGGTTAGGCCCTATGAATCTATTAATTTGTCTAGCTCTACCAATAGTAGTTAATAAATACCTTGTCTTGAATCAACAACGCAATATTACACATGTATATGTATATTTGAGGTTATACCGGTATGTAGTTTGTTTACGTTGCTTGCAATCAGCTGGTAGCAGTGTTGGCGGCCATTGTCAAAGGGGACGTGAGTAACTCTGAGTTTTTACACGAGTTGAAATTCCAACCAGCGTTGCAACTCGGTGCGTATATATAAAAAATTTACTCACGTTTTCGACCAACCAGCATAAAAACCTCGTACCGGTAATATAAACCAGGTCTAACGGAACGCGACTAATGTAGGGTAGGCCTATGTTCATTTATTGGCCGTGATATTCTTTCGTAAACACCCGGTAGGCCTACGTAAGAATTACCGGTAGGCCTACTCAAAATTAATCTTAGGCCTAGCCCCTATGCTCAATATTTTTACCGAGTGTATATTTAACGTTCGATTCCTCGCGAATGTCATAAGTTTTTGAACTTCTGATTTGGACTTGAGTCCATCACTTCTTGTCTTTGGAATTTGTAAATGGTGACTTTGGAGCCATCCTAGCAACGAGCCACATAGGCCTAATAAATTTGAAGTTGTTCTGAATCCGCTTTGTTGATTCTGGCGTTGATCCGCGGATGTTCGCACTCTCCATACCACTGATTGCTAGCCTATATTTCCTGTTAAAAATATCAATCTTTGGTTGGTTATCGCTCACTCGTCGATTGCGTTGGGCCTTCAGGGTTGGCTTGGTCGCTTTGGTTTACTGTCCCCCACTGAAAATCAGTTACCTAGGCTATGTGACTGAGTGGGTAACCTCTTAATAGGGATTTATTTTATTTATTTTACGTTGAATCCACGGTTAGGTAAGGGTATCGCTAAATGTAAATTTTCGCTAGGTGTAAATTGTACGTTGGGTGCGGCCAATCGTCTTTCTTTTTCTGTTTTTGGCGAAACTCCTTTTCAGTTTTAGTCCCCTTTAAAATAGAAATGTTAAAAGTTTTGTAAGTTTTTGTTGTTTTTTTATACATCAAAAATGGTGTATTTTGAACTATTTTAGTGAAAGAAATGATTATTTTTTTGGGACCCCCCCCCCCCCCCCCCAGCCAAACAAGTTCCCAAAGTAGGCCTACACCCTACTATTTGTAGGACATTGTTGATACGTTGATAACCCGACCAAATAGCAAAAATCCAACGTAGGCCTATAGGCCCTATGAATTCATTTGCAATTTCATACATTACGGTTCAACGTATCAATATAGGTCTACCCGGGGTTTTTGTAATCGCTAGGGCCTAGGCCCTGTTAAATTCAAACTGCTAAGGGTGATTCCATAGTAACATGCATATCATTTGGAAGAATTTTCTTCATTCAAGCGACACAATTCACCAAACTTGAAGATTTAATAGTAGGCTTTTACGACGTTTTTTAATTTTTTAATTGAGGTCATCAGAGAACCCTAGAGTTCTTAATTTTGGTGCAATTGAACAAAATCCTAGTAAATTTCCTCCCAATTAAAAAAAATGATTTCGTGTGGTAACTCGTGCATCCACATTTGGACTTACGATATATGAACAATGACTCTTATTGTCTGAATTCTCCCCACCCACTGCTATAAAAATATGATATTAAATTCACAGGTTAGGCCCTACGGGTACTCAATGAAGTGGGAATGTGCGGTATTTCTGGGAGTTTCAAATGTGTGAAAAATTATTTTTATATCGGTAGGCCTAGGTTCTAGGCCGTAGTGTAGGTAAATAAATAAATAAATAAATTTTATTTAGAGTCTACCCACTCAGTTATATAACTGATTTTCAGTGACATAATGTTAAGATACGCGATTTAGGCCTGACCCGCCTGACTGTGATTGTCAGAAATTGCTTGAACTGGGTTTATGATCTTTGAGTCCTACATGACATATTAGGTCTAAATTTATAATTACGTATTATGTTATGGCACTAATTTTAGTAGGGTCAAACATTTTTTAAAGACGACTTGTTGGGTAACTTCTTCCGTTACATTTCAGATATTTGGAGCAAGCACAGACGTGAAGAATGACGAGCTGACGACCAATGCGAAATACGGAGACCGCACCTGATAATCGCGGAGATGGAAGTGGCTGATGAAAAACTACCCCCAGGGATGACGTGTTTATTATTATTTTTTTGTCTTGTCTCCAACTTGCAAATTTCAAAGCTCAATTAGTGATTCTGACAAAAAGTAAATTATTTTGTGTGGGACAAAATTTCAAAGTCAAAAGTGAACTTTTTTCTTTCCAGCAAGTTGTTTGATGTAGCCTATAGTAAATCTATTTTCAAACACCGGTGACATTTAAATCATACCAAGTGTTTACAGATCACAAAATTGTAGGCCTACCAACAATGTTGCATATGTGCTTTGCATGCGTGTTACTTTAGGTCTATTGTAGGACTAAAAGTTTTCTTCTCAACACATGAGATTTATGACCATTGTGTGATGAATTATATTGTTCCATGAAATCATTAGCTTAGTATATAAAATGATCGTGCAACTGGTATCAATAAAAAAATTGTTTCTTTTGCAATATTTGTCCTACCGTTCCTTTGCTTATTGCTATAGGCCTATGCCTATAGAGTATGTATATCTAGGGCATCATGCGTGCGATTAACTCCAAGTCCCGAACTTTATAATTTGTTAGGGCTACTTGTTTTAAGAATGGATGAGTGAACCGCATCCGACTAATATGTGTGTTAATCTTATTGGCTTAAATAATAAAAAAGCACAATTGTTGTTAATCTGCTAATTGCATATAAAAATATTTAGGGATGCAAATCGATATTTTTTTCATTATCGATTATCAAAATGGTACCTACCTATTGTCATTACTCATTATCGAATCGATATCACAAAGCCTGTTCCGATCTATAACTGGAACCTCAAGTGTGGCAAGCGAAAGTCAAAAAAATACAATTGCGTTCCATTTGCTGCCTTGCTGTCTTCGATGTCATGTGTTTGGTTCCCGTTATGGACTGATGGCTCATTTTCAAACATAAATCTTGAGTGTGACACCATATTCAGCCCAGCCAGTGCATGGCACAACGTGAGATAATATAATCTCTGTCCGTAGAGTTCTGGTTCGTGCCACTATTGAAAAATTATTTTATATTTTGATTATCGATAATGAATTTTGACTATCGATTATCAAAATTATATCCATTACTGATTATCGTGCGCATCCCTAAAAATAATAGATTGCAGCACTCGCATGCACAAATAGTAATTCTTCATTATTGAAAAAATAATGCTTTCTTGTTTTTTACCGTTACGCCAAATTATGTCTAGGCCTGCATGCATGCAGATTGACATAAAAATTCATAATAGGTTCTATATTTTTTAGAATATTTGCAAAGTAAATATGTTATTCAATGGGCTATTTGGGTGCATCGACGATCATAGCCTACATAATATCTGAATTTTAGGCCTACCTAGGCCTAAGTTATGAAATTATTTCTCGATATAGCGTCATCACTGGATATTTTTCAAAAGACTGGTATTCCTTTGATGATTTGATTTTCTTCAAATAACCTAGTAAATTTTTAATTTTTCTTTTATTATTAGGCCTATATAGACATAGGTTTGCAAAAGTATTAGCCTACCATAGTCAGTACATGTGAATTAATATTATTACATCCACTGCAATTGAAACTACTAGCTTTGATATTGCTATTTTTATCCTACAGATTCTAAAATATTTTTTTTAAGTGAACCTGCAATTTACAAATGCACTGTAATATATTAGGTTTATAATTTTAATTTATTTAGCAGAATTGATTGTGGGCAACCGCAATTGCGTACTACAAACGTAGATAATTAAATTTGTTCTCCTCTAGAAATTTATTGCTTTTAAAAGCCACATTTTCAGCTGGCAAGCAAAAGCTTCCTAGGCCAATAACAATGCTAGGACCACACAACCAGCTGATGGCTTGACAAATTTTAAGATTATGTTATCATGTAGCCATTCCCACTACACCAGTAGCTATCGACATGACAATTACTGTAGTCTTTGTTGAAGGTGTGATCCCGAGACCATCCTTATCCGACAGATAACTCTCTGCTCCACAATCAATGCGACATGTCAATGTATTAGAATGCATATTATGTGTTTTCCCACTATTTATGTTTTTTAATTTTGATGTTGACTAATTGCACATCTAATTGTGACTTGACCCGCCTCTTTGAAACAATGTAACAATTATTTGCATTAAGCATTGGAAATTCACTATTTTTTTTTTTTATTTGATTGATAAATAACAGCGAACAATTTGAAGTTTTGCTAGTTGCGCGAGTGGATAAATAGACCTGATTAAAGTGTACACTCGCCATCAGCAATATTTAACTCGCTAGGGCGAGTGGAATAGTCGTGGGTTGCTGAGCCAAACATTCATGCTGACAGGTGCCGACCCAGTGCCAGGTAGGTGCCGACCAATAGGACATGCTAGCAAGTAGGTGCCAAATTGATGGTATTGTATTTTTGGGTAGTCCGTGTGGTTTGATTTTATTAATTCCAGCGTTGGAACTAATTAAATAAAACTACACCGACTACCTGAAAATACAATGTGCGCATATTCAATCCGTGAAAGTCTGCGATATAAGTATATATACACCCACAGTATACCCATGCGGGTATACTGTGGGTGACATGCAGGTACAATAATTAAACCATGCGGGTATACTGTGGGTGCCATGCGGGATCAGTAATTAAACCATATGGGCATACTGTGTGGCAGCCCCGCATGTCACCCCAGTCTGCGGGCATGCCCGCATGGATCCCACTGCCGGCCCGGTAGACACTTTCTCATGGGGCCCGTGTGGGCTGCCCGCATAGAATCCACATTGGGTGGGACTGCGGGTAAGAGTGCGGGCAACCACATACGTGTTTGCTGGGGTAGCCTATCATAGGTTAGAGTGGCGTATTATGGCCTTACAGTTGACGAGCCTTCCTACACCAACTAAACTCAAAGCCCTATTAAATATACATGTATAATCGTTGAGTGGGTATAATAATTATCATCAAACTTAAATGCAAATGTTCCGGGTACTCAACACATGGCTCACTCACTCGTTTAACAACGACTTTGGCGTTTCCCTAGTTAGACGATCCCACTCAAACGAATATGAGGTTTGCCAAAAATCAGGAACAGCAAATCAGGGAGTAATCAAACTTTCGCGGAAGAAACCACCGAACGCGAATCTTTATTCTTGTGTTAAATCTTCATTTTTGTGTTTAAATCTTGATAACAGTTTAGCCCAAAAAAATCTTGACTCTAATATATAATTATATCAGATATATAATTATTTAAAATTGTTCATGTCAAAAACTGATCACAGCAATGAATGATAGAGGACACCTAACTCAAGTTGCAAGCTCCATCAGTGGGCGGTAACCAGACTATCAAGGCAAAAAAATATAGTTGAAAATACATTGATTATATCATAATCAAAGCAATAATGAACAAACAAAGAGAAAAGAAAATCATTAATAAGAACTTATGAAGGTAAATTAACATTACACAAATACACAGACAATAACCTACAAATAAATAGTAAAAAATCAATTCTTTGCCCTTTGATTCATTTCATTGCTTCAATTTTACTTTACATTGTACAATTCCTGGATCAGTAAACTGGCTTCTTATATCATAAGAAATTGAATTCCAATAGGATACGCCTCTGTACATAAATGACTTTCTAAATGCTTCAGAATTTAATCTAGGAACTTCTTATGAGTTTATTAAAGTAGAATTTCTATCACGATCAACAATTTAAAAAATATTGGATAGAATACCTAATAACATATCGTTCAATACTTTGTATGTATTTACCAGCACGCTATACTTCATCCTTTCCTCAATTGTGAAACAATCAGACTGCAAATCTTGGCTCAAGGGAAATGAATCAAACAGATGGTCAATTCTCTTCTGGAGTACAACATATTCGGTAGAAGGTCTTACTGCCCAAACCACTTAGCAATGATCAATAACAGAGTGAATATAAGAATTTACAAGTAACCTCAACATTCTCTCAGTTACAAACCTCTTCATTCTACTTATAATTCTAATTGATGATGATACTTTATTACACACATATTCATAATGTTTCTTGAAATTTAAAAATTACAATCGAAGAAAACTCCAAGATATTTAAATTCATACACTCTAGAAATTAGCTTACCATTACAATTTAACGTGAAATGAATACCATTCATGCTTCTATCATTAGCCTTATGAAATATCATAAAATTTGTTTTGCTATAATTAATATCAAGTTCCTGAGTTTTAAACCAATCACACGCTAAATTATTTGAGTGGTTTGTTTCACTCAATACGCCGAGCGGATGGTCACTTCACTCGTTTTGAGTGTTCGTCACTCATTTTTAACTGGAATTGTCACTCGATGTATTGGGTGATCATTATTTAGCTCAAATGTGCTGAGTGACCATGTGACATCGCTCTTTAGTTAGCGATTTTGAGTCAATAGTGAGCGATGCATAAAGCTTGTTCAAGGGATTAGTGTTGAGATTTATCTAAGCGATGAATGGGGCTTCTCCTTATTGTATGTCTACTGTATTGTCCTGATCGGTGCCAAGTCTAGGGATGAATAGCAGAGATTTTATACCGGCGACGTTTCAAACATGTCACTGGTAATAATTGCTTGTCATGTACTCATGACAAAGAACGAGGTAGGGCATTCCAATATATATCAACAGTCCTCTGAACACGTCCAGCATCGTCGAAACCAACTAACTCGCCAGTGTCTGTTAGTTCGTGACCGTGTGCGCATTGCCATTTGCCAGTGTAAGTCTTCAAGGAAAAATAGTTGTTACTGGTGTAGTGATGAAGTGTGCAACGTTCTAATAGGAAGGGCATTTCTGCGGAAAACGCCGAAAAGTAAAAGGTAGGGCCTAATGTCGACATCTGTTGTACTTCTATATGCACGAATAGTTCATTGTGCTTTCATTGTTTAAGTTGAAAACAACATAATATATCCTGTGTAGGCCTAGATAAAACTTAATGGAAATTATTATATGCATGCCTTTCATGGGCGTCCACAGTGAGGTGAGAGAACGCAGTCGTCCATCTACATATCAATGTGATGTTTGCATACAGCTGCTATAATACTATTTGTAGTTTTAATGATATTGACCTATTAACATGAGTTGAAAATAACATAATATATTAAGTGTAACTATATGCAATACGTATACTGAATTTAAATGCTACTTGAGCGATTTATCTCCCTTTCCCTCCCACCGCTACTTTTTGATTGAATTGCGATATTTTTTTAGGGAAGTTAGTTTGTCTCAATTTTGAGTGATTTTCGCTTCTATTTGAGTTATAAATAGCCTAAATAGAGAGTATCTTTGAAGCCAAAATATCGCTATTATTTGAGTGAATTTCGATCTTTTATAAGCGATTATCACCCTTATTTCAGAGTGAAAATTTCGCTCTAAAATTGAGTGGAATTATTTCACTCAATTCTAGGAGTGGTGGTCACTCAGAAAGAGTGGTGCAAATACAAGCTAAAAAAGGAGCGAAATTTCACTCGATTTGAGTGTTTTTCCGCTCTTTTAATTTAGAGTGCATCCATCTGCTTTAGAACTTCTTGAAGACGTCTTACGATCTCTTCGACATCCACACCTTCTAAATAAAAGACCAAGTCATCAGCATATAAGATATAATTGATGCCTCCCATTATAGTAGATATATCATCTATATAAAGAATAAATAAAAGGGGTCCTAATATTGATCCTTGGGGTACTCCACAAAATATATTGAATACTTTTGAACTATATTATGCAAGATTTATAAACATTTTTCTATTTAAAAAATAATCCGCCAAAATTGATAACAAAAAAGGACTTACGTTATACCTGGTTTTTAATTTTATTAAAAGAGGTAAAAAAGGTACTGAATCAAATGCTTTCCTAAGATCAACAAAGACAGCTCCAACCTTACCATTACGTTTATCAATCCCTTTATAGATAAAATCTGTAAATACTAGAAGGGCACTTTGCGTTGACCTACCTTTCCTGAAACCATGCTGGTTTGCACTTAAACCTTCAGATGCATCCACTTCATGTAATAACCTCATGTGTAAAATGTTTTCAATAATTTTCCCTATAATTGGAAGAGTTGATTCAGGTCGATAAGAATTCCTATCACTCTTTTACCTTTACCCTTATATATATATATATATATATATGTTTTATGTGCCATGTGTTCCCAGCACTATTTTGAGAAGGAGCACTGGATAGATTTCGCGAACGCAAAGACTGTTGCCAGAGTGGACCATGAAGTATCTCGTATTGTTAGAGAAGCCGTCGAAATGGAAGAAACGACCGCATAACTTAAACATACGAGATGATGCGAAAAGACTAGCACCCACCTGGAAACTGGCGCTACGTGATAGCCATGTGGTGCCGATAGTACCCCCAGTTGCCACGGAAAATGTAGTTCCTCCAGCTAGAGTGGATAGGAGAAGAAAGAAGCCACCTGAAGCTCCACCTACCAAACGCCTGTTAAGGTCATCGCAAAGATCTTAAATGTAATGCTGAGCAGTTGCAGTGACTTGTTTTGTCTTTTATATTATTTGTTATTGTCTTGTTTGTTTACTCAATGTTTTTTTTAAATTTGTATGTCGTTACCTTGAGAATGAGCAGGGAGAACTGTTCGAAACGTTGGTATTAAAACTTATTTAACTCGGAAACTCGAAAGAATTTCATTATGTCATATATATATATATATAAGACTACATAATGCACATTAGGGGGCATGGGCATAGTTTGGGGGTGTTTAGGTAGTATTGAGTGTGACACCAAGGCAGGCCTCCAAGATGCTGGCAAGACGAGTGCTTCATCCCTCCTGTTCATATATATGAACAGGAGGGATGAAGCATATATATATATATATATATATATGGATTGTTGTAGGTTTTCGCGGCCCGTCATAGGATAAAAAAAACAAAGGATCTTGGGTAAAACCGCGTCGAAAATAAGATGAACCAGGGCAGAACCTGGGTGTCCACCGACGTTTCGTCTGTACTACGTCAGACATTTTCAAGGTTGACTGTGACTCTACGGAGGTTGGAGTCACAGTGGTTGGCAAGCACGCAGCGCCTGCCTTATACAGCATCGGCTGAAGGTGCGGGGCGGCGAGGTTATATAGAAAATAGGTGCGGGGTGGCGAGGTTATATCGTGAAAAGGTGCGGGGCGGCGATGTCATATCGACACTGTACACTACATACTGCACATTAGGGGGCATGGGCATAGTTTGGGGGTGTTTAGGTTGTATTGAGTGTGACACCAAGGCAGGCCTCCAAGATGCTGGCAAGACGAGTGCTTCATCCCTCCTGTTCATCGTGTGGGGGCGTTTGTGTATCTCTATTGCTTCTCTAATCACACGTGTGCGAAAGTGCTCTTCTCTTATCAGAGCACGTGTGTTGTCGAAGTCGATAGAGTGACCCGTTGTTGCGACGTGTTGGGCAAGAGAAGACGTCTTTTCACCTTTCCGTACAGCTAGCTTGTGTTCTTGAACACGAGCCAAGATTCTTCGATTTGTCTGCCCAATATAAGTTTTTTCGCAAGACACGCATGGGATCTCGTACACTCCATGATTATGCAGTGGATCCACATCTTTAACGTTCTTCAAAAAAGATGATATTTGGCGGTCCGTCCGGTAAACTGACCTGATGTTGTGTTGGTGAAACAGCTTGCCGATTCTATCCGAAACACCTTGAACATAGGGCAGGAGCGCAGTGCAGCGTGGTTTAGTTTCGTCGTCTGGTCTTGTACGCACAATGTTCTCTTTCGCGCGTTTTAACGCTCTCGTTACGACGTGTTCAGAGAAGTCATTGGCGATCAGTATGTTGCGTAATTGTTTACACTCCTCATCCATGTTCGTTGTCAGTCAGACGGATTGAACGAATTGCTAGCCCCGCCGCAAACAATAGATGCGGAAGAATACACAGGTCCGACTACACGTAGCCGAAGCCGTCTGGTTTAATGTTTGTTTGTTTTTGCCCGGGCTGAGTCGGGCTGCGTGCGCACCTTGATTACGTACATTGAGTTGGAGAGTATATAAACTAGCAGAGTTGTTACGCGAGGTCATTCCCACGTCTGCAGTCGAGGCAGCAGCAGTAGTTTTTTTCTGAGCTGTTAGGGTTTCGTCCTGATGATGGCTGATGTGATTCAGCCGAAACGTCGACCAGCTGACAATGGTCCTTGTGAAGGCCTGCTAGAGAGAAGAGGAAATACACGAACAAAAACCCTAAAACCAAATTTGGATGTATATATATAGGCGTTACCCTTGCCAATTTCAGCTGTGTTGGGAAATCACCTACAATAAAGAAATGGGAAATGAGATTCGCTAATAATCCGACTACTGATTCGCATTTCTTAAATACTATGCATGGAATCTCTTGAATTTTTGCGGAGCCTCTACTTCTTCATTAGTTACATGATAGTGTGATAGTCAGCATGGGTTTTTGCCAAAAAGGTCATGTGTCACTATGCTAATCGACGTCATCGATGACTGGCAGTTCTCCATGGATCGTGGGAAAGTGAAACAAGTTGATGTTATAACCTTGGATTGGGCCCGGGCTTTTGACCGTGTCCCACATGACAGGCTTTTGGACAAGCTCAAGAAATACAAAGTTGATGGTTGTGTGCTTTCATGGATACGTTCCTTCTTAAAAGGTCGTACTCAGTGTGTCTTATTTGATGGCGCAAAATCAAGCTCTGCCAAAGTTACGTCTGGGGTCCCACAGGGTTCAGTCCTGGGTCCACTGTTGTTTACTATCTACATGCTCGACTTACCATCTGTAATTAGCCCTTTCACAAAAATTGCCCAGTATGCGGATGACTCCACTCTGTATAAATCTGTAAATAACGAACATGACTCATCTCAACTGCAGCAGGATTTAGACAACATTCAATTGTGGTGCGAATGTAACCAAATGCAACTCAATCCCAGTAAGTGTGAACTATTAAGAATCAGTAGGTCCAATTCTCCTGTGAATTGTTTGTACACCCTGAAGGATATCACAATTCCTATAAAAACTTCCACCAGGCTTTTAGGTGTAAATATAAGTAGCGACCTTAAGTGGAACATGCATTGTAATATAATCCGAAACAGGGTGGCTAAACTCACTGGCTTTATTTATAGAAATGTGCACGGTTGCAAGAAGCAAGTACTTCGCACTGCTTATCTCACACTCGTTCGCCCTATTATTACATATGGCCTTCCAGCATGGCACCCTACAACTGCTGCCAATATAGCCAAACTGGAATGTTTACAAAATCGAGTGAGTAAAATCATTACCAGCAAGGGTGAACGAAGTGCCACAGTAAGAAGACAACAGTGTAACCTGCCATCTCTGGAATTGTATTTTAAACAAATAGATGTATTGTACATAAAAAAATGCTTTAACAATCTAGTCCACACATGTCCATTCAAGCGACTACAGTTGCGCTATAGGAGTGTCCAGAGAAACGAGGGTGTAACGCTATCCCCCCCTTTTGCAAGGACATCTGCTTACCAATGTGGTTTCTTTTACAGAGTTGTTAGTCTCTGGAACACATTACCAGCGCCTGTAAGAGCCTCATCAGTCCCAAAATTCAAAACTTTAGTCAAAGCACGTTTTAAATAACCGATGCTCTCTTAACATGGTGATTACTGTTTGAGATTGTTGCATCTACGTAAATCAAATCTTTTAATACCTTAGCTTAATTTTCAAGACATTCACTCACAATAATTGCGCACAATAATTAATATACTCTGTTTCACATTCTCAGTTCTGTCAATGTATATACTCTGACTGTCTTCAATCAATTTAGTTTTTCTTTTAACTCTTGAGTATTTGCAACTATCTTACAACTTGGCTTATGACCTAGCATTCTCTTGGCTCTGACTGGACATGATTGGTCTCTCACAATGTTCTCATCTCATTCATCTAAAATTAAATGTAATTTTGTTATTATTGTATCTCAAATTTTCATACTCATTCATTTAGATTTAAACCTAGTGTATTGTAGTTTTATTGTATAGAAAGCAAGCTAAGCCATTCTGCCATGGAGCTAACTAGCTCTTTTTAGCTTGCTTAATAAATATCTGTACTCTGCTAATATAGGTGTGTATATGTCATCTACCACGTTATGTGCTCTTGGTTTACCTGTGCTGTATATGGTGTGTTACATATATGTATGTGTATTTGTAAAGTTTGGAATTTGTTGAATAAATAATAATAATAATAATAATTTATATGCGGGAGATCCTCTGGTTCTCTTCTATTTAAATCTTTAAACTAACCAATTTCACTGGAAAAATCTACATCGTTCACAACACATTTTTTTGTAACAAACAGCAAAATGTCAGGATTAGACGTGTAGGATACCCCATTCTCTGTCAATGAGGCTATGCTACACTCTTTTTTCTCTTTGTAACCCGTCAACTATTATAAACTGACCATAAAGATTTTGAAGAAATATCATTATCAAAAGAAGACTTAAAATGCTCACGCTTAGAAAAACAAATCTGATTATTTACCTTATTTCTAACTTTCTTGTATTCCTCCCACGTTGAATGCCTTCTAAAAATTCTGAATTCTTTGCGCAAGTGGTCTCTCCTATGCATGGATTTCCTAATCTTTGCTGTTAACTCTTAAGGGGCTGTGCATGCTCTAACTCTTAATTTCAAGGGGTGTGCATGCTCATTGAGAGGTTCCACGACTACTTTAACAAACATTTCTAATTTATCATCTGCACTTACCGCCATACCAATTTGTTCAATGGGACCACTTAAGATATCTTCATCTACTTGCTTCCAATCGACATTCCTATAATTTCTAATATTTACAAATTTAGGAAGAAATTTTTGCTTATTAATCTTACGAACACAATGAATTAATTCATGATCACTTAATCCTACACTTATAATACCTGACTGAATAATATTTTCATGGTGATTTGCATAAACATGATCAATAAAAGTAGCTGACCTATTATTAACCCTAGTAACAGACTTTATCAATTGTACCAATCCATGTGATCTAGTGAGAATTTTGAAATTATTTACTGGTAAGGTAATGTCTTCTTACTCAAATCAATGTTGAAATCACCTAGAAAAAACAATTCATTAGCTTCCAATTTAAAATTATTTACTAAACTATCAAAACAATCTGAAAATTCTTCCAATTTGACGTGTGGAGCTTCATAAACTGCTGTAAAAATCATTGGCTTTACATTCGGAAGCCAGAATTTAACTGACTGCAACTCAACATCTATCGGAAATTTAACTTTACACTCAACTACACTTGACATGAACTTCTCAGCAATATAAATAACTAACCCTCCCCCTACCCTTTCACGATCAAATCTTAGCATTTTATAATTGTCAATAGAAATAAAACCGTCTGGAACAGACTCATCTAGATATGTTTCACAGCAAGCAAATATATCAAAATTATACGTGTCAAGAATAACTCTCAACTGATCTATATACTTATCCAACTTACGTTTATTGAGATGTTCAAGCTTCATTCCTTTTGGCAATACAGCTGAACCTTTAGCAACATCATCATTTATACTTTGAGGCTCTTTATCGACATCATGATAAAAAAGATTTGTATGTAAATTTCATGTAGGCCTACACTTAGAGGGGGAAATAAACAATTCATATTATACCATCTCAGCGAAACTCTTCTTGTTCGATTCTTTAGTTCATAGACATCTTGAACGCCACATTGAAGGCACTTGCTACTATTATACTGTTTATACACTTATTACATTCCCATCGTCCAAGTTTTAAAACGAATGCCTCATTGATCATATTTATACATACCCGATAGAAAATATCTTCACATACATACCCAGCACTCTAGGCGTTTAGTTTTATAGTTCTTTTTCAAATTACATACGGTACAACGTTTAATCACTGGTTAAGCCTTTATGAATGAAAGAAATTGTAATGTTATAATCGAAAAAATATAAATCAAATTCCCTAGGCCTAATTCGGCTGTCAGAAAAGTAAACAATAATATTTTGAAGTTTGTTTATAACAAACGAATGTTCGAATTGATTTTTTGACAGAAAATCAAAATCAAATCCTTTTTTAAATATTTACTTAATTAAAAAACTTTATGATACAAATTTAGGCTTCACAATGATACTTAAAAATAAGGGAAAAATTTTAACATCAACAAACTAAAAAGTTACAAGATAAATATGATTTTTTAATGAGTATTCAAGCCTCGAGCTTGTTGTCAAGGTACACAATGATGAAGTGCTATCACAAATATAAAATATGTTTAAATTCCTATTAAGATATTAAATTAAATTAAATGTATTTTCTCACCGCACCCAATGAACTCTAAATAACCTTATTGCGGCAAATCACTGTCTGAAAACCTCTGAATGCTAACAAAAGCCAAGCCGTGGCGCGCTACACACTCAAGCACCTTATACAGCAAGCAGAGTTGGGGTGATTTCGAGGTGTTACCCAGCCGTCATGTAACGTGATGTGGACTTGAAAACTATCAAAGTTGAGAGGATTTAGGTACCTGACTACACATGCCAAATTTTATTGGGGTACGGCCATTCCACGCGTCCGCCACACGCGTCCGCCACTGGGTCTTGAAGATGTCCTGATGACGCCGTACTTCAGCTGCTGCTGGGGCCCGTGAGAAGACTCTTGCTACGTCGGTAGGCCTAGACGTTCAAACTGCGTTGTGAAGTCGCCGACGAAACGATTACTTGCGAAAGCCGATTAAAGTTTTCCACGTGGAACCATGTTGATTGTATACGGCCCGGATGGGACCAAATTATGTTGGGGCAAAAGATGAATGGGTGATACATGAAGATGAAAATGAAACTCTGGAGTGAATGGAGGACCATGTTAAAGATAACAAATGAGTGGACTGTAAATGAAGGCCCTGGATCAGCGATCCACGGACACAATAACACACACATTGAATGGCAAATCACAAGTAAAAACACTGTATTTATTAATAACTTATCGAAAGTTAACAGAGAATAACACTAGACCATACGAATGGCCGATGCAGTAAGTAATTTCAGTTTGATGATAAACATTGTTGAAAACAAAGAAACATAGCGTCCTTTTCAACACCAAAGAAATTGATACAAAAGTATTAGGATGGCGGTGAGCAATAAACAATGAAGTTAAAGCAGAGTCGATAAAGAAGTTTCCCCGTTGGGGAGGTCCTCCAACTCCCTATACCGCCCTGGGTTAAATAAAAAGTCGGTTTTTGGCGTTGGGAATCTAACGTTCCGCGCGACTCTGTGTGACGATTGATGGAACTACTTCAATAAAAGTACGTCACTTTTCTACTAGTAGTTAACAGTCGATGACGACAAATGGCGGAAACGTCAAAATATTAAATACGATCGAATGTTGGCGAATGTTTTGGCAGAAAGCAAACTCTCTTTATTAATGAGGATATTTCTGATGGAGTAGACCTAAGCTTAGGAGCTAGGCCGACAATATGTATTGTTCAAGATTTCGATTTGAGTGCCAAAGGCGTACTTACGTCTGAAAACTGTATTGTGGCCTTGGGCCTAGGCTACACATACGTCCGTTAGGCTTGAACAAGGCATATCTCAAATTATTTCGCACGAAAATGTCAGTGACGCCTGCGCAACACTTTATAGTACAATAATAAATCAAAAGTAAATCGTTTTAAAAGACTAGGGCCCAGGGCTAATATGATTGAAATAAAATTGAAGTTTGACGTTTCGTCTGTTGTTTGTTGATATCAGCGTCACTGCACATCGATAATCTACTGACCGTATTTAACGTGCAGTGCTTTTATTAGTTTCACATTGGAGCCGCTCTCAGCGCGCAGGACGTTAGATTCCGTTTTGACTTGGGAGTAAGGGGACCTCCCCAAAGGGGAAACTTCTTTATCGACTCTGGTTAAAGTGCACAAATAGTACCAGGATGGTTGTGAACAACAAGGCAGTGCAAGTGTTGCATAAACAATATGTCTTCACAATGCAGTTTACAAGCATCTTGAGTTCGTTTAGTAGGACTTGTTCGGGAATTGAACAACCGTAAGACCCGGTTTACACAATGTCAGCCATCGGGAGTGACTAAGAGATGATCTAAGTAAAGACCAACAGTACCTACCTTCTGGATATTGTCAGAGCATTTCAGACAGGACAATGTGCTCCTGATCTGGATGTAAAAGATCCTGGAGCCCTTAGTCACTCCCGATGGCTGACATGTGTAAACCGTGTCTTACGGTTGTTCATTTCGCAAACATGTCCTACTAAACGAACTCAAGATGTTTGTAAACTGCATTGTGAAGGCATATGCTCCTGTCTGGTTCGAAATTAAGACATATCAATCTGTGAAATACGGTCCTAAAAATAATATCTTTAAGGTTTTAGTTGTTCAAGCAACGAGACATTTGCCAGACGACATTATAACAATCACCGATCATGTGATTGAGAGAAATGCGTTTTTTTGAGAACATGTTGGCTTAGATAGTGGATGAGAGAAAACACATACGATAGTTGGGTACTAAAGGCAAGAACTCAAAAGTCGAAGAGGAAGTCTGTTAGAACTTTTGCGACTCCCTCAATAAATTTTGATGCCACGGACTACATTGAACTGATTGATTGGACAAAATTTAGGCTTAACTGTCGCCCCGGTAAGCTTGACAACAGAGACTTTTTCGTCAATTCTGCAAGATAAAACTCTGCACGAGTTTGATTTTTTTAAATTTTCCATGCCATAGCCAAGCTGTCGAAAAATGCGTCAACCCCGTCACAGAGTCTGCAGAAAAGTGTGCGGAGAAAACAGAGATGGCTACATTAGAGCAACTCTTTTCTAAATATCCAAATGGACAAAATTTTATGAAAATTTAAGACAATGTCCTTGAATAAATCAACAAAGTTCTGATATTTAACACGCCCTAATTGGTTGGGTACTGGGTAGAACACGAATTGCAGCCACCTCCCTCGTGTTAAGTTCTGGATTATTTCATTAAAAAATTGTAAATCGGGCGAAGATTTGGGAAATTTGGTGTTTTTGTAATTTATTCAAACTTAAGGGCCTTTGCGCGAACTGAAAGTCCAACGTATGATTTTTTGTCAATATATTTCCGTTGATTAGCATGCAAATACACAACTTTTAAGCCCAATTAGATTTCTATAGGTACTCGAAACATTGATTTGTTAATTTTGTCATTTTTCATTTTCATTTAGGCCCTTTGAGCGAACTGAAGATCCAACGTATGATTTTTTCAATATTTTTCCGTTAATAAGCATGCAAATACAAAACTTTTGAGCCCTATTAGAATTCGATACTCGAAAAATCGATGTTTTTGCTCCACCCTACTGTTCATAGACAAGCAGGGGCCTAAGGGCGTGCGCTATTTTCTGAAATGGCGGTTTTATTATGATAAGGGTTTCATGTAGGACGTTTATAAGGCCATTACAGAATTAAGACATGCGCAAATACCCGAAACGACACCCAACTCAACCACATCTGTTTCTTCGTTCGGCCTTGAAATTTAAAAATGGCGCGGCCTTGAAATTTAAAAATGGCGGCACCAGGGCCTAACCGACGAAAATTACGACATGGCATGGCAACCATCGATTTTCCTACACCCGAATCATGCGAAAACGTTCTCTACACTGCACTCGTGTTCCAATTTTGGAAATTTCGAAAGTTTAGCCGCCATTTTGGAAAAATAACCAAATTCTTAACCCTAAGGGACCAAATGAAAGGTGCTGCGGGCTGAATCACTTTTAAGGTCTTGTAGAACATTGTGCAAAGTGGTTTGCTTTAAAGGTAATATGCTACGTTTTTTCACGTACCCCTCCTACTGGCAAACGTTGAAAGGAATGAAGTTGGCCGACCGCCATCGCCTACGTCCTTAATCAGAGGCAGATTCAAAATAACTAAACTTAATAGATTCGTTCACCTGTGTCACTGGCCTGTGTTTATCAGTTTATTGAGTGTAACACTGCAGTAAACACTATTCCAAGGCATCCTGAGTGACCCTGATAATACATCACTGTAATGTAGGTCTACTATAGTCAACATACATAACCTCAAAAAAGCTAGCCACAAACCGCCATATGGACGTTTAGATTTACATCTAGATTGCGGTGCAATCGCAATGGAATCGCAATATAATCGAGGGACGTATACAATGGCCGCCCAATCCGCCCATTGGATTAGGCCTTTTCGCCCATCGCTTTAGGCCCATGTTGGCTTCAAGGTTACAATATAGCATGCGCACTCCACGTAAGTATATAGAGCTCAGTGGTTATGCGTGACTGGGGAGGGCTGTTAAGTGTTACAGGATTACAGTTGTAACTTATAAATTAACTGGTCGTGTGTTGGATTGGACTTTTGACGACCGCAAGAAATGGCAAAGTAATGTTTTTGTGTGTCAAACACATAAATGCTTTGAGCATGATTGTTTTGTCGTATAGTACACCGGACAGTCGAAAAAATGTATTGCATTGTTAACCTCGACTGCTCTAAAATGTAACCACTATTTCGTTGTAACTTGTTTCAGCAATTCGTATGGAACAGTTTCTCGGCAGAGTACCGGCCCACGGAGCGGAAACACACCTACTTCCCGTCTGTGATGATTGACGACCACCTGTACGAGCTGAAGATCTCTGACGTTCCCGTCATCCCGTACTTCCCGGTCAACACCTTCTACGAGTGGGCCGACTTTCGGTTCCTTGGACTCCGCAACGCGACCGCCTACATCCTCGTGTTTGACCTGTCGAACGTCGAGACCTTCCAGTACGTCAGGATGATTCGGGAGCAAATCTTTGAGAGCCGGGACATGAGGAACGTGCCGTTGCTGATTGTCGGGAACAAACAGGACCTGTTGATATCGTCGGCAGGTGGCGCTGTGAGCAACGGAACGGCGGCCATGACGACTGGTGGCAGCGGGTCGGTCGCCGGAGCTAGCAACCTCGTGGCGATTACGAGCACGACCAACTCGGGTAAAACCTTGCCACGTTTACCAAGTTTTCGGCTTGATTTCCAATAAAGTAGACAACTTGAATAATAGAAACAATTTGCTTCATCGACAAGCATATTTACTAGGTTGTTGTTTTTAATCAACAAGTTGTAAATTGGGTTGGTCAATGGGCCTTTGTCACAATTGACTTTGGTAAAACCTTACAAATGGAGAGATCATTATGTATCTGACACACTTATTATTATTCATTCTATACCCTAACAAATCAGACCCGGATCCACAAAGCAATGTTGACCAAAATAAGAGTAAATTTTACGAGTAAGCCGTACTTGACGATTCGTTTGTTTTTCAGAGTTGTTGACCAAGTGAGCAAAACTCGCTTTTGTGGATACCGAAATAAGAGTTTTATACGGCGTACTCCCAAAATTTATTCCGCTTTGTGGATCCGGACCCAGTTTTCTTTACAAGAGTTGTAATGAAAGCTGTCTGTATATTTTTAAACTTGCGAGTATCAACGCTATCTATATATGATGACGCTTGTTTCAGGCGTCCCTGTGACAGAGTACCGCGAGAAGCGTCGCGACATTGTGACCCTGGTGAAGAAGCACTGGAAATGCGGGTACGTCGAGTGCAGCGCCAAGTACAACTGGCACGTGGTCGCGGTCTTCAAGGACCTCATGCTGAACGTGAACAGCACGGCGGCCAGCGCGCAGGGTTACAAGGAGGTGTCGCCCATGATGGAGAACTTTCACGAGGCGCTCGATAGAAACAAGTGCTGTATTCTCTAGGGAGGGAGGGAACACACTCTCATTATGCTGTATGTTTTAACCAGTAAGCCAGCACGTGTACTAGATGGCACTGCGCCCAGTAGAGCCAGCAGATTACGGAATCCTGCCATCGAGGTGCATTATCATCAGCTGGTACGTCCAACTGTCTGTCACACGACACAAGAGACGATACGGAACTGTGGATATAAGGATCATTCTCTAGTCTAGTCTTCAACCCTGGCAACGCGGACGCGTATTAGTAGGGCGGCCTAGAAGCGCTGGGTTACAAAGTTTGTCGACATTGACTAAGCAAAGGTATGCAATATAAAATAAAAAAAAAAAAAAAAACAAAACTTTTCTCTAAGGAGGATGGCACCCAAAACTCTTCCTTTATGCTGTATGTTTTAGCCAAGTAATCCACCGATTTTGTACTTAAAGAGTCACTTCGCCCGTAGAGCCAAGACCATTTCGGGAAATCCTGCCCATCGAGTTGCATTATCATCGGGCTTTAACTAACCTGGCTACAAAGACAACGACAAAAAACGATGACAGAAAGTGGGGTGATTTTTTAAATCATTTCCTCTTTTCTTTCAACCCTGGTGAACGCACGGTTGAATTAAGTCTTATAACTATGAGACGGTTAATTTAAAAAGCTTTTTTTGTGTTATCATTTGAACATGTCATAATATTATTAAAGCAAAAAATTGATAAAATAATCACAATGTTTTTAAATTTTTTAAACCCCCACAAAAAGTAAAATTTAAAAAAAAAAATAATGCAGCCAACAAATTGCTTTATTTAAAATGGCTGTGATCCCAAAACCCAAAAGCTTTTCACCAAAACCGCTAGTTTGTAATTGAAAAAGTTATTTCCGGGGGACGAGCGCCCCAGCCCCATTTTCGGTTGGTAAAATTAAAATTGATCAATTTAAACTTTTAGCTTTAACCAAATAACGTCATGGACGCGTACGGCTAAAGCTTCTGGTTAAAGCCCTAGTGTATTAATTAAAACATTCGGCAGGCCTATGCGTATAGACTTTGGCCATGGTGACGTCACGGACAAGGGAGGGATGAACCACGTCACCGGCCAAAGTCGCATGCACTCGGCATCGAGCGAAGTGAACAGTGTTTCATAGCCACAAGAGATTGGTGGCGGTGCAACGGGCCAAGTCGTGCCTCGGCAACAGAGTGTACCCGTGCAGCGCAACTTGGAGATGCTTACACACGACACGGTACAACTTACAACAAAAATCAGAAAGTATGAAAGCATGCAAGAAATGCAAGTAGACGCAAAGCACAGGGCCCAAACAGACAGCGCCGGCTAGAAAAATATTACCCGGATAAAGATGAGATGACGGCCAAAAAAGGACCAGATTTATTTTGAAATGAGGGGATTAGAAAACTATTAATTATAGATGACTACTGTTGACTTGCTTATAGATTACCAGATTATTTTATTGGATGTATTTCATACAAACTCGGTTAAAACCGGAGCTAACATGTTGTACGGACTTACGTCAAGTACTTCCATGTGTACCTATTACATACATTATTACTTTGTCTTAACTCTAACTGAAATAAGTAATTTATAAATTGTAATATTGTTTGTAGATAATGTTTTCTTTCTGCTGTGTACGGTCGTGGCCGATTTCTCGTCGCCATCCTAGCATTTGCTCTTCGGATTATGGGAAACCACGAAAACCATGTCAGGATGGAAGCTGTCTCAGAATCTCGAAGTATCATTCTTAGTTTAGAAATTTACGAACTATTCTACCCGTGTTGAGTATTACTGCCTTTTGAGTCTCGATGTATACATTGGGTTGAAGATCTAGTTGTTTAATGCTTTCATGTAGCTTCTTCGGTATGATGCCGTTGGCTGATATAATGAATGGGATTGTATTTACCTTTTTCTTTTTCCACATCTTCTTGATCTCAATTGCAAGTTCACTATACTTGTCAATTTTTTTCTTCCACGTGGTCTCGACGTTATGGCACATTGGGACAGCAACGTCGATAAGGGTAGTTTCTTGTTTCTTCTTGTCAATTATTATTAAATCCGGTCTGTTATGATGTATCGTTTGGTCTGTTATAACTGTGGGGTCGTATTATAATTTGTAATCTTTACTATCTAGTACTTTCTCTGGTTTGTATTTGTAGTAAGGTGTGTGTGTGTCAATGAGGTTGTACTTGATTGCTAGTTTTTGATGAATTATGTTAGCTAGTCTTGGTTATGTCTGTAGAGGTAATCTGTTTGACATAGTGACTGGCACCCGGATATAATGTGTTCGATTGTTTCACCCCTTGCACTACATTTTCAACATTGATCGTTTACTGTCGCATCTTGTATTATGTATTTTTTATAATTGTTCGTCGCAATCACTCTGTCTTGAATAGCCATCATAAAACCTTCTGTTTCTCCAAATGTTTCCCCTGTGTTTAACCACCTATTTGATGCTTGAATATCTACGTGATCTTTGTGTAGTTCATCATAATGTTCTTGTGTAGGGTCTTTTCTGAGAGACGTAACTCTTTTGCAGCCTCAGTTATGAGGTTCCCTTGTAGATTAACATTTTTGTTTGCTAGATTGAGTGGAGTGAATGATTTGTCAGCTAGCACCACAGCCCTATGTAGTGTGGATTGGTTGCTCTTTGTAAAAAGTATTTTCTTGAAATGTCTGTTTATAATATAAGTTGTTCATATCAATTAGGCCCGTCCTCCTTTTTCTCTTGGAAGTGTCAATCTCTCTATTGCTGATTAAGGATGATGTATTCTGTGTTTGGTAAGTGTAGTACGATTAATATTTCCAACGCGTGGATGTCTGTCTGCGTTCATTTAATGATTCCGAATGAATATGTCAGTACTGGTATAGCATATGTATTTAGTGCTGTGATCTTGTGTTTTTCCCGTTTAGTTGCGTCTTGAGGATAGACTTTAGTCGTTTCTTGTAGGTATCTATTAATTTTGCTTTCATCACTTAACGTTCAATTCGGGCAGCTTGTGAGAACCCTTAATATTTGTATACTTCGTTATCATCCATTATTCCAATCCAATTTCCATCATCTAGCTGGAACTCTTCTGCTTGCGTAACCTTACCCTTTTCGATATGTAGCGTCTTACATTTGTCTACTCCAAACTCCATGCAGATATCTTGACTAATTCTAATGTTGTATTGGGCTAAACTGTTTAGTTGAGCAATATATGATGCATACAACATTTAGGTCATCCATGTAGAATAGGTAAGAAATTGTGTGACATACCATATGTTCCTTAATTTTAAGTCCGTATGTTGATTCGTTAAGCATATGCGACAGTGGGTTTTAATGACAAAACCATAATGCACTTAATGAGTCACCTTGGAAAAAGCCACGTTAAATTTGTATTTGATCTTTTAAATTATCTGCTGGTTTTTCATATTTTGTTTTAGTGTTGTTCTCCATGTCTCCATTACTAACTTCAAAAAGTTTACAATTACTGGGTTGATTTTATATATTTGTAAAATCTGAATAAGCCATGTGTGTGGTGTTGAGTCGTAAGCTTTCTTGTAATCATTGTAGTTTACGTCAATATTCCTTTTATTATTGTGTGCCTGATTCATTACAGTAGAGTCGATAATAAGTTGTTCTTTACATCCCTGTGAGTTCTTACAGCATCCTTTTTGTTCCCCGGCCATGATTTTGTGTTCTTCGCAATGATTATATATTTTATTTGTTATGCCATGAAGTCAATATTTTATATATAGTTGGTAGACATGTAATTGGGCCCATATTTACTTGGGTTCTTCGTGTCATTATCCTTCGTTTAAGAAAGGTTACTCCTTCAGTAAAGCATTTATAAAATCGTTGAGACATTTTCTAATTTGATTGTGAGTAGTGTTGAATTCTTATACCAAAATGTTGAATATTATCATTACCTGGTGCTTTGCAGCTATGTGTAGCACTGATTGTCGACTTTAATTCATCAATAGTTAGGCCCTATATCTTCGAATCTCATCTCATTAATATCGCTCATTGTAGCTATTTCGTCTTGAATCCATTGCGCATCCTGGTTGTGTGCTACCGGGTTACCCCATATTCCTGTCCAAAACTCTTCTTAATAATAAATAAATAAAATAAATTTTATTTAGAGTCTGCCCACTCAGTTATATAACTGATTTTTAGTGGGGGGCTTTAAATCAAAGCGACCAAGCCAACCCTGCAGGCACCGACGCAATCGACGAGTGAGCGATAACCAACCAAAGATCGATATTTTTAATAGGAAATATAGCAATCAGTGGTATGGACAGTGCGAACACCCGCGAACCACGCCAGAATCAACAAGGCCGATTCAGAACAACTCTGAAATTTATTATGTTCTTCGTTGCTAGGACGGCTCAGTAACCGTTTTCTAACTCATAAGACAAGAACTGATGGACTTAAGTCCAAATCAAAAATTTTAAAAATTTCTACCTAAAGCGGGAATCGAACCCAGGACCTTCTGCATTGGAAGCAGAGACGCTAACCACAAGTTCAACGAGCCCCACACACACACATCTCTGTCTTAGTTGGTGTTTTCATTTCCTATTATTTCTTCAGTACTAGATAGTTGTTGGTATAACTGTTTTTCCTTTTCTTTAAACATTCGGTTTTGTTCTTTTCTAATACTACATTTTTTTAATATCTTTTTAATCATTTAGCTAGAGCACTTACTTTTGTTTAAGTGTATCCAAATATTCGTAATGAATTCGTTAAGTGTTTCATGCTTTGTGTGAACCTTGAATCTTTCAACTATATTTTGGCAGTATTTTATCACATTTTTAGATCGATTACCCATGCGGTATTGTTCCAGTCGACCGATATTTCTCCTAAACTCAACGATTCTCCCAACTAGTCGCTTTTCCCATTTCGTACTTTTCTTCTCCTGTTTTGTCCCTTGAAGATGTTGCAGATTTTACCTTTAAGCCTAATTATCTAACCACTGCTACAGCGGCACAATAAAATTTCCGCATGAACGTCTGCAAATGATAGTTCGTCTTGTGTGTAATCTGATAAAATATGTGTGTTCATTATGTGTACCGCTGTCTTCATTTCCCTTGAATGCTTGGGTTAGGTTTGTATGGTCTTCTGTTTGGTTGTATGTGCGCAACTCTGACATGGCTGTTGTAAATGCTAAAGCTAGGATTTCTTTAATTGATCATGTTTTTATTATTATTATTATTATTATTATTATTATTATTATTATTATTATTATATTATTATTATTACACAATTAACTGGTCGGGACATTTCGCCGCGTCGATTCTGCTTTTATTGCGTTGACTTTCAGCCCACTGTGTGGGCTTTCCTCAAAAACAAGAAATAAATTAAAACTTAGAAAAATATAAGCCAAGACAAGCTTCTCATAGAAAAAAAATACAACACAAACAAACAGTTACCATGATCAGGCTCCGCCTTCTATAAAATTGCATTACATTCTAATGAAGTCTTTTCAAAACCAGACCAACCTCACATTTGAGAATTTCTGGTGCGTATCCGATCACTCCGTCGAACTCCACTTTCTTGGGGCTGATCCATTTCCGGGACAGGGAGGACGAGAAGGCCTGCATTCGAAACCGGGAGTAAGACCTCGGGGAAAATGCGTTTATTTACGATACGGCCAGCGTTGGAGTTTTTTTTGAATCAGTTTTACTATGGGCGCCCACGACCCGCTCAGCTTAAACCCAACATCACCATTAAATTGTTGGTGTTTTAGATTTCAATGGACTCCAAACCCAAATCTTGGTGTAACCGAGGCTCTTTGAAAACTATTGTGGCACTATCAAACAGAATTTCATGTTTGGATTATTAGCATTTTCACAAGCATGTTTAGGCAACCGCCGCCTGTTCTTCTCGGGGCATCCCTACAATGCGCTTTATGTTTTTTCAATCTTGTTCCTACTGTCCTGCATGTTTGGCCTATATAACCAATCCACACTTGCAAGGAATTTGGTAAACACCACTCTCTTGCAGTGGAATTATATCCTTGACTGGCTTCATCAAATGGGCTACCTTTTTCCATGGAGTATAATAGTTTTTTATATTTTTTTTGGCTAAAATGCGACCAATTCTGTCCGTCGTATACTTCACGTAAGGCAGGGAAAACTCTCGTGATGTTACCGGTAGCCTCATCTTCAACTATCTCACTGTTGGGAGGGCTCTTTTTGGTCTATTAAAAACCCTGTTTATGGTTGCATTACTGTATCCATTGTTTAATAATGCTTCTCTGAGCACCACCTTTTCCCTCCTAAACTTGCTTCGTCTGACAGTCTGTTAGCGCGGGTTACCAGCGTGTTAATAACAGACTGTTTCTGTGGAGGTGGGGATGGGATGTCTCATGCAGGTACAAGTGGTATGAGTGGGTTTACGATAAACTGAGTGGCCAGGAATATTTCCCCTCGTGACAAGAATATCCAGAAAAGCTAGTTGGCCATTTTTTCTCTAATTCCATAGTGAACTGAATGCTTGGATGGAGGGTATTCAAATAGACCAAAAATGCATTAAGTGTTTCCCTACCATGTGGCCAAACTGCAAGATGTCATCCATATATCGCAACCAAATCTTTGGCTTTAAATGTGGCCGAGTCCAGTGCTTTGGACTCGAAATGATCCAAAAAGAGATTGGCTACTACTGGAGTAAAGGACTGCCCATCGGAGTGCCTTTAGTTTGTTTTATACACTTTTTCCCTTTAAAAAAAAAAGAACGTGGATTCGAGACAATGTTGAATTAAGTCCGAGATGTGTTTTTCCAAAGGAATTCTTTTCTCGTACCCCCTTCATTGCTTCTGGCACTGGGAATATTAGTAAACAATGACACAATGTCAAAACTTACCATCAAGTCTTGGGCATCGAATGTTGGTCTTTAAGACATTTAATAAAATGAACCGAGTTCTTAAGTATGACTTGGTCTCTGGGACAAGTGGTTGAGTGGCTTCTGGGGTTAGTGGTAATTAACCTTGAAGCTGCAATGTAACGCTTTTGAGCAGCAAATATCAGATCCTCAAAGCTAATTCTGACTTTGCTCACCTCAATTTGTTTAACATTTCGCCTAGCTTAGAGTTTTAGGCTATGAAAGCTTCTTGCACCTTATCAAAGTCAGTTTGTAGTGACGTCAGCTTGTCATAGCGAGGCTTGAAGAAATCTAATTCATCGGATTTTAGATTATTAACGATCGAATATGCGTTGGGCTGGGAGAGAATATCTCTTCTCTGCTATTCACAAGAGCCGTAGCTTGTTGTTTTATTTCTGCGTCATGGTTCAGAAAAATAAGAGCAGAATTTGAGGCAGAGAAAGACGTGGTGTGACGTGAGGTACGTGAATAAAACTATCGAGTACAAGTTCCGAAAAATGTAGGATGCACCAAATAAAAGCGAGAAGTGAGAAAACAAACTAAATTGTTGTTTGAGAGATACGAGAAGAGAAGACGAGAATGTGTGCTAATATTGCATGTCACAAACAGAGAGTGGAATTGTATAACATTCAACAATGCTAGAAAAAATTTGAGGAACCAAAGTGAGAGAATACCCTAGTTTCGAGAAAATGCATTATTACACCTGTCGAGAGTCGAACTGTGCGCGAAACATAACATAACAAGCAAAACAAGAGAACACAACTATTCGGGAATCGAACAGCAGTGTGAATAACACGTGAACGTGATTGAAATATTGAAATATATAATATTCAACGTAGGGCCTAATAGAGAGCAAACAGCGATCTGATCAATAATAATATCAGATGAGAGACATAGCGAATCGGCAGGCATAAACAAATGCGTGCTCTACGGACGAGATTACGTAAGCGCCGAGGAATGAGCAATGACAACATTGACTCAGTGCGAGAGCTGACGTACAAGTGAATGTACAAACGCGAGGAGACAAGATTTGACACGGAAATGCAAATAAAAGAAACCAGGGCGAGAACAAGAACTGAGTTAATTATGGGATTTGTAATCCATAAGGAAGAATACTGGCTGAAGATCCAGGTTCGGAGGACCATATGTTGCGACCTAGGGGATAGCACGGGGCGAGCAGTGGTCACAAACCCCCTAGGTGAAGGGAAGGGGGGCGAGGTAAAGGCTAGTGGAATTAAGTTATAGGAAGAATGTAGGGGAGACAAGAAAATAGGGAGAATAGAGGAAACCGAGCTGTGAAATAAACTGAACCACTTACGGCTTGGATGGCTGGCTGGCGAAGGACAGTTGGCGGAGGAGATTCTGATCGCCCAGGTGGGGCGTAGCAGGCGTGGAATCGTCGGCGTCGGGGCGTTTTATTGGCACAATGGTAGAATGGTAATGAGCACCGGATGATTTTAAACTTAAACTTAATAATAAAAACTGGTATACACTTATGAAGATGGCGAGATCGGCGCCACTGTAGACGTGGAGATAAAGAGAGAGATGCGGGTTGTGTTCTCGTCGGACTAGACCCGAGAGACTGGAGGGCGTTTGTCTCGAGAGCTACGGCCCAAGACTAGTATGCCCTGATACAGAGTACATGCAAAATAGCCGGCAGGACTCAGGGGAAATACGTCACAGCTTGGCGGGCAAATGAAGGGAATGATTCGGCGGAGAGAGAGAGACAGGAAAAACAAGGAAGTGGCGCCGTACATTGTAGTTCTTTTATGAGAGACGGAACGCTTTTGCAAGCCTCATGATGAGGTTCCCTACTAGATTAACATTTTGTTGCTAGATTGAGTGGAGTTAATGATTGTCAGCCTCGACCACAGCCCTAGTAGTGTGGAATTGGTGCTCTTTGTAAAAAAGTATTTCCTTAGATGTCTATTTGTTTATTGCATATAAGTTTTTCAGATCAATTAGGCCCCCCGTCCTCCTTTTTCTCTTGGAAGTGTCAATCTCTCTATGCTGGATTTAGGATGATGTATTCTTGTGTTTGTAAAGTGGAGTACGAGTTAATATTTCAAACGTAGTGGATGTCTTGTCTTCGTCCATTTAATGATTCCAAATGAAATATATCAGTACTGGCTATCGCATGTATTTATTGCTTGATCTTGTTTTTACTGATAAGTGGCCTGCGGAAAACGGACTTTAGTCGTTTCTTGTATGTATCTATCAATTTGCTTTAATTACTTTATGTTCAATTTGGCGCTTGTGATTATCCTAAATATTGATACATCGTTATAGTCCATTATTCCAATTGCCTATTTCCATCATCTAGGCTGGACACTCTTCTGCTGAGTAAACATTACCTTTTCGATATGTAGCGCATCTTACATTTCGACTTCTCCAAACTCCATGCAGATATCTTGACTAATCTAATGTCTGTATGACTAAAAACTGTGTTAGTTGAGCAAAATGTGAGATACAAATTAGGTCATCCATGTCGTGGAGAATAGGTGAAGAAATTGTGGTGTGTGAAAGACCATATTATTGTCCTTAATAATTTTAAATCGTATGTGATTCGTAAGCATATGCGATAGTGGGTTTTAATGACAGGACAAAACCATAATGCACTTAATGAGTCACATTGGAAAATGCCACGTTAATTTGTATTGGATCTGTAGGTACTGCTGGTTTTCATATTTAGTTTTAGTGTTGGTCTCCACCTGTCTTCATTATTGTCTTCAAAAGGTTACAATCACTGGGTGATTTTATATATTTCTAAAATATGAATAAAGCCATGTGGGTGTTGGGTTGAGTCATAAGCTTTCTTGTAGTAATGTAGTTTACGTGATATTCCTTTATTATTGTGTGCCTGCATTCATTACAGTAGAGTCGATAATAAGGTGTCTTTACGTCCCTGTGAGTCTTACAGCATCTTTTTGTTCCTCGGCCATGATATGTGGCTTCGCAATGATTAATACTTTATGTTTTTTTTTGCATGAACTCAAATATTAATATATAGTTGGTAGACATGCATTGGCCGATAAGGTACTTGGGTTCTTCGTGTCATATCCTTCTGTTTAAGAAAGGTTACTCCTTCAGTAAGCATTATAAACTCGTGTGAGACATTTTCTAATTGATTGTGAGTAGTCTAATAGTATGAATTTCTTAATACAAAAATGTTGAATATTATCATTACCTCGGTGCTTTGCCAGCTAGGTGTAGCAATGATTGTCGACTTGAATTCATCAATAGTTAGGCCCTATATCTTCGAATCTCATCTCATTAATATCGATCATCCGAGCTATTTCGTCTTGAATCCCATGTGCATCCTGGTTGTGTGTTACCGGGGTTACCACATCTATTCCGTCCCAAAACTCCTCTATCTCTGTTCTTAGTTGGTGTTCCATTTCCTTTTATTTCTTTGGTACTGATAGTTTTGGTATAACTGTTTTCTTTTTTTAACATTTGGTTTGTTCTTTCTAATTCTACATTTTTTTTATCCTTTTTTTAAACTAAGCTAGGAGCACTACTTTTTGTAAGGGTATCCAAATATTCGTGAAATGTGAATTCGTTAAGTGTTCCATGTTTTGTCTTGTGAACCTTGAATTCTTTAAAATAATTTTGGTACAGTTATTTATCACATTTTTAGATCGAACCATTCGGTATTGTGCCAGTTGACTGATATCATCAAAGCCTCAACGATTCTACCAACTAGTCGCTTTCCAATTCGTACTTTTCTTCTCCTGTTTGTCTTTGAAGATGTTGCAGATTTTACCTTAGCCCAATATCTAAACCACTGATACAGCGGCACATAATTGCAGCATTGAACGTCATGCAAATGATAGTTCGTCTTGGTGTAAGTCTTGATAAAATATGTGTTGTTCATTAGTCTGCTACCGCTGTCTTCATTTCCTTTGAAATGCTTGGGTTTAGGTATGTATGGTTCTTCTGTTGGTGGATGTGCGCAAACTTGACATGGCTGTTGTAAATGCTAAGCCAGGATGTCTTAGATTACTTATATTATTATTATTATTATTATTATTATTATTATTATTATCATTATAAATTATTAGTATTATAATAATTATTATTATTATTATTATTTTATTGGGATGTATTCATACAAACCTCGGTCAAAACCGGAGCTAAACATGGTGTACGGACTTACGTCAAGTACTTCCATGTGTATCTATATTTACATACATACATGATTACTTGTCTTAACTCTAACTAAAATTAAGTCATTTATAATATAGTTTGAGAGCTGTTCTCTTTTGCGTGGTTACGGTCGTGGCCAATTTCTCGACGCCATCCTAGCATTTGCTCTTCGGGACTATGGGGAAAACACCCGAAAAAACATGTCCGGATGGAAGTGCCTCGAATCTCGAAGTATCATTTTCTTTAGTTTAGAAATTTACGGAACTATATACACTGGTTGAGTATATCTGCCGTTGAGCTCGATTAAAACATGGGTGGAAGATCTTAGTTGTTTAATGCTTTCATGTAGCTTCTTCGGTATGAGCCCAAGTAGCCGATATGACGTTATGGGGATTGTATTTACCTTTTTCCGTTTCCACCATCTTCTTGATTCAATTGCAAGTTCACGATAAATGTCAATTTTTTTCTTCCATGAGTCTCGACCGTAATTCACCATTGGGACCAGCACGGCAATAAGGTAGTTACTTGTTTCTTCTTGCAATTATAATTTATATCCGGTCTGTTGTGATGTATCGTTTAGTCTGGTTATAACTGTGCGGTCGTAAATAATTTCAAATCTTTGGCTATCTAGTACTTCTACAGTTTGTATCGTAGTAAGGTGTGTGGTATCAATGAGGTGTACTGATTGCTAGTTTTTGGTGAATAATGTTAGCTTCTTGGTTATGGTGTAGAGGTAATCCGTTTGGACATATGTGGACGGCACCCGGAGAATATGATGTGTTCGATTGTTTCACCCCTTACACTACATGTTCTACATTGATCCGTTACTGTCGCTCTTGTATATGTATTTTTTATAATTTTTCGCTGCAATCACTCTGTCTTGAATAGCATCATAAAACCTTCTGGATCTCAAATAGTTCCCCGTTGTTTAACCACATATTTGATGCTTAATATCTACGTGACCTTTATGTAGTTCATCAAATGTCCTCTTGTGTAGGGTCTTTTCTGAGAGGACGTAACTCTTTGGAAGCGTCAGTTATGAGTTTCCCGTGTAGATTGAAATTTTCGTTGCTAGAATTGAGTGGAGTTAATGATTTGCAGCTAGCACCACAGGCCCTATGCCCCAGTGGTGATGTTTTGCTCTTTGTAAAAAAATATTTTCTTAAATGTCTAGTGGTTTATAAATTATAAGTTGTTCAGATCAATTAGGCCTCGTCTCCTTGTTCTCTTTGGACAGTGTCATCTCTCATATTGCTGATTTAGGATGAGCATTCGTGTTTAGTAAGTGTAGTACCGAGTTAATATTTCCCAGGCGCGTGGATGTCTGTCTGTGTCCATTTAATGATTCCGAATGAATATGTCAGTAGGTATAGCATATGTATTTATTGCCATGTGATCTTGCTTTTACCGTAGTCTTTTTTTTTTCTTGAGGATAGATTTAGTCGCATTCTGTATGATCTATCCAATTTTCTTTCCCTATTACTTTATGTTCACTTCGGCGATTGTGAGAATCCAATATTTGTTATACTTCGTTATCATCCATTACTCCAAATCATATTATTATTATATTATTATTATTTATTATTATTATTATTAGTATTTTATTATTATTATTATTACTATTATTATTATTATTATTATATATTATTATTATTATTATTATTTATTATTATTTATATTATTATTATTATTATTATTGGAAGAGGAATTATAACATTGACGGGATGTTCGTCGCGTCGTGGTGGTGAATAACTTACATTATTCTTGATTTCCGACGTAGCGTCCTCACTGTGGAAGACATTTTCAAGGGATTGCTGGTCTTTCGTTGTTTGCCTCTGTTGCAAACGTTCACTTCTTCTTGGAACTGCCAGGATGGCGGTGGAAGGCTCTAGTTGTTGTTGTTGTTGTTGTTGTTGTGGTGGTGGTTGAGGTGGTTGTGGAGGTGGTGGTAGTGGTGTAGGTTGGTCTTGTGGATGAAGATGCTGTTGTTGATCTGGTGGTAGTTCTTGGTTTGATCACATTTTCTCTGCTGAGAGGTGATTAATTAAATTAATGGCAGGAATCCACGAATCACTAAGTTTGTAGCCACCTACATCTCCATTCATATTGTTAGGTGTTTTCGAAATTTCAATTGACTCCCTTATGAGTCTAGGCCATAACGCAGCTTCTTGGCAAATTATTTTCGTTTCATCAAAAAGAATCTCATGCCTTGAGTCAGCCATATTGTCTATGGCATGCTTAGCAATTGCAGACAACTCGACGTGACCCTTGTTACAATGGTTTTTATGTTCTTTTACCCTTGTTGCCACTGTCCTTAAAGTCTGGCCTACATAGCTACAGCCACACTTGCAAGGGATTTTATAAACTCCACTTCCGGCTAGATGTACTGGGTCCTTTGGCGATCTCAACATGGTAGAAATTTTATTTATAGGCTTAAATACTGTCTTGATGTCTAGCTTTCCAAGATAACGTGCTATGCGATCAGTAGTAAATTTCACATATGGCAGGGAAGCGAGTTTCGGAGGATTTTCAGGTTTCTCAATCAATTCTTAGTTTACCCTTTTAGTTCTGTTGAAAGCCCGCCGGATGTTGACCGCACTATAGCCATTGCTCTTTTACTTTTTTTACTAATTTACTACTGATCGCATAGCACGTTATCTTGGAAAGCTAGACATCAAGACAGTATTTAAGCCTATAAATAAAATTTCTACCATGTTGAGATCGCCAAAGGACCCAGTACATCTAGCCGGAAGTGGAGTTTATAAAATCCCTTGCAAGTGTGGCTGTAGCTATGTAGGCCAGACTTAAGGACAGTGGCAACAAGGGTAAAAGAACATAAAAACCATTTGTAACAAGGGTCACGTCGAATTGTCTGCAATTGCTAAGCATGCATAGACAATATGGCTGACTCAAGGCATGAGATTCTTTTGATGAAACGAAAATAATTGCCAAGAAGCTGCGTTATGGCCTAGACTCATAAGGGAGTCAATTGAAATTTCGAAAACACCTAACAATATGAATGGAGATGTAGGTGGCTACAAACTTAGTGATTCGTGGATTCCTGCCATTAATTTAATTAATCACCTCTCAGCAGAGAAAATGCGATCAAACAAGAACTACCACCAGATCAACAACAGCATCAACAGCATCTTCATCCACAAGACCAACCTACACCACTACCACCACCTCCACAACCACCTCAACCACCACAACAACAACAACAACAACAACAACAAATAGAGCCGTCCACCGCCATCCTGGCAGTTCCAAGAAGAAGTGAACGTTTGCAACAGAGGCAAACAAACGAAAGCCCCAGCAATCCCTGGAAAATGTTTTCCACAGTGAGGCGCTACGTGGGGAAAATCAAAAAATAATGTAAGTTATTACCCCACGACGCGAAAAACACCGCATTTTATAATTCTCTTCAATTTATCGGGTCGCGAAAGCATAACTTGTGAATTAATTATATTATTATTTTTTTATTATTTTTATTTTTATTATGATTTTTATTATTATTATATTTTATTATTATTATATTATTTTTTATTATTATTATTATTATTATTATTATATTATTGTTATTTATGGGGGTAACTGTTTATTTTTTTTTTGGTTTTTTTTATTCAAATTGAATTGTTTAAAAAGGCTTAAAATTTTAATTTTTTAAACATTATGTTGGAATTTGCCATGGAATCTGCATTCCGTATCAGCATGAAATTTAAAAGTATGTTTAATTGCTTAGAATAAACCCACAGACAAGCTTATCAAAGTTTTTGGGGGCAATCGAATAAATTTGAAATTTTAATACTGTAAAGAAAACTTTATGAAAATAAAAAATAAAATATATATATATATATAAAATATTTTATTATTATTTTTATTATTATTTATTTTTATTATTATTATTATTATTATTATTATTATTGTATTCGGTCACAAGCCCCGGCCGAGGGGGACGTGCCTTGCCTCGCTCTGTGCGCTGCTTAGATTAGATAGAAATTGTGTGGTAAGACAGCAGTGATTCCCCCTAGGATGGGGATTAGTATCTTGCATGGGATGTTGAAGATTTTTTCATTTAAAAGACTGTTCGGGTTAAAACGTGGACGTAAAATTCTAAATCGAAGAAAGTAAATCGTGTGGCGTTGTGTCAAGTTGGGGAACGAAAAAAAAGAACAGTGAAGCAAAAGAACATTACACTCAAACCGTTTTAAAAAGTTGTTTGTGAACTCGCAGTGAAATCAAAAAAATTTAAAAAAAATTAAAACTATTTTTTTGAGGGATTTTAAAAAAAACTTTTTGAAAGTGATCTTGCAATTCAAACTTTTTGAAGAAGTAGCTGTCAAGGACAAGTTATAGGGGAATACCCAAAACGGTAAATGATCTTGATCAGTAGGGTAGAAAAAAAAAACATTGAGTTTAAAGTGATAGAATGTGAAACGAAACATAAAAAAACCTTTGTGAGGTTATTGCGGAAAAATTTAAAAATGTAAAAGCTAGAAGACTATGACATCGACGGGGTCCACGAGTCCCACCAGAAAAAAAGATTACCTTCCAAATTGTATTTAAAATTTACTTGCGAAAAAAACCCGGACGAGATTTTTACACCCCCCGGGGACTCCCCAAAAAAAACAGCGACGTATTCAGGGGTCCCAAAAGAAAAGGGATTGGATATTTTTTTTAACGAACATCTTTCTCCCTTTTCCGCAATTTATTTTGGCAGGTCAAGCAAAAGGGAAAAGGTGGGGGGTACAAATTGTCTGGTTTCCGACGAGGGAATTTTGGGGCCGAAAAGCGAGCAGTCAAGGGTTTGTGGTCAAGAAAAAGAGAGCAGGGGAATTGATAACTGAAGTAAACAGGCTGTAGATCTATATGGCCCTTATGGTCTCAAGACGATTTTTAAGGTGTGTTTGGGACATGTAAAACTACGGACATCTGGACGATTGGTGATAGAAAATTGTAAAGGTAAATTTGTTTTCCACTTAAATATTAGATCTATAAAAAAAATTGGGGACAATATCGTATATTGCAAAACCAGATAAATAAATTTCCCAATATTAGTCTTAAGTAAATTTAATGTTTTAGAAGAAAGCTCAGTGTATCAATAGATGGTTATAATTTTTATTGTAAACACGACTTAGTAAGGGGGGGGTGGATTAATACTATTTGTTAGAAAAACTGTGAGGTTTAAAATAGAAGATGTATTTTTTCATATTTTTAAAGGGGGGATTTGTGGAAACCGATTATAGGAGCAGGAAGGGTTATATCACTGTTATGTGTATATAGACCTCCTGTTAAAATACAAAATTAGATTTTATTAACGAAAAGAAAACATTGGATGCAAAATAAAAATAAACATTGCATAATATTGGTGATTAAAATATTGATGTACCTCAAAATGATGTCGATTTCAGTTTATAAAGCGTTTTTTAGCAACATGGGTTTGTCAGGTGTCCTGCAGCAACGCGAGAGGAAAAGTTAAATAATAGGCTTACAGTATGATAGACATTTTTAAACCCGGGTATTGCCCTAGATGTAAAAAACAGCGGTATAAACAAAAGATTAGCGATCACTATATGATATTTTTTAAAATTTTTATCGGGGGGAAAAGTTATGGGGGGCAATTACCCCCTCTTCGGTGAAATAGGTATGAGGGTGGGAAATTGTAAAGGATGTCGGGGCTATTAAGAGGATCAACCCCTTTTGCATTGCCTTAAGATAGGAAAACCTGGGAAAAAAAAAAATTTTCAGTCAGGATTCCCGGGTTTCCGAGGGTTTTCGAACCGGGCCCCTCCCGAAAGAGCAGCCTTAGCCCCCAAAGCCAAACACGTGGTTGAATATATTTGCACCACAGGGAATTTGACCTTGTTCTAAAATACAATAAACAAACCCAGTTGCAAAAAATGTTTTAAACAAAGCAAAATTTAGTGAACTTTTAAAACGCATGAAATGGGTAATTTTATTACAGCCAAGAAGTGTTTTCCCCTTTTACGAATCAATAAGAAAATTTTAAAATACCCTACGATGTGGTTTCTAATTTTAAAGGTCGAAATTTAAAAGAGGAGTGATAAAGTGTGGGGTGACGAAAGGTTATTAAAATCAGAAAAAAAAGATCGCGCTTTTTAAAAAGGGGGAAAAATGTCCGCAATTCAGTGTATTTAAAAAAAGAATATAGGAAAAGATATAAAAAGGTTAATAAAAAGAACAAATAAAAATATAATCGTGGTAAAAGGCATTACTCTTTCATGCATTTGAAAAGGGTAAAGATGCGAAAAAAAAGTGGCAAAAATATAAGAAAATAATGGGTCGGAAAAGGAAAAATACAGTTGAGGAAGTTTAAAAAAAATTTTTAGGGAGACATGATACAATCCAAACATTTCTTATAATTTGCAAATCCTTTGTAGATGAAACTGAAAAATTGTTCACATTTTCGACATTAAGATTGTGTCGATAAAAATATGAGGAAATGCTACGAGCAACAATTACAGTCGATTAGTGCCCCCCTATTCAGCGACCCCGGAGTCAAAGAAAAAATACTTAAAAATGAATAATAATAAAAAACAGGATTGACGGAATTAGATTAAGGATTTGCAAAAATATAGTTGATGAGATCTCCAGTTATTTCCCATTATTAACTTATCCTTGAAGGAGGGTATTATTCCAGAAACGTTGAAAACATCTGTTGTCAGGCCAATTTTTAAAAAAAGGCGACCCCTTTGAAATATGTCAATTATAGGCCAAATTGCCATTTGTGTAGCATTGAAAAAAAAATTGAAAAATACGTGGGAAATGCCCTTTAAAATTTCATGACGAAAATTTAAAATAATAAACGAAAAAACAATATGGGTTTCAAAGAGGAAAAAAAGTAGACCTTTGGCATCCTTTTTGACCCAGTTTAAAACTATAAGCTAGACGAAAATTTTAACATTTTATGTATGTTTTCGATTATAAAAAAAACATTTGACAACCTTGATTTTAAAAAGCTGCTAGATGCGTTGGGAAAATATTAGGGTTTGAGGTACATTGTTAAATTGGTTTAAAAAATTATTTATTTAGCGAAAGTTTAAATTTTAAGAAAGGCGAAGTGTATAGTGAAGCAAAGACATGTAGCAGTGGCGTACCAAAGGCTCTATTTTGGACCCCAACTTATTAAAATAGTAAATATTAGGTTTAAATATATTATTTAAAGGGATTGCTTTTTCTACGCTGATGATTGCTTTAGTGTCTATCCCTAAAAACGTAAAAAAATTTCAGAAGATACTTGCAAAAGATTTTTTAAAATTTTCTAGGTGAACCTGAGTAAGGCTAATCGTAAATATTTAAAAAACAAAGATTGTGGGAATTTCTATGCCCCCTAAACGCGGGTCGAAATACTAATATCAAAGTTATTGCCCCCAATTTTTAATGCTTAATTGAACGCGGGTAAAATTATCTGGATTGTTCGTGTGATACTCAATTGCAAAATGTTTTTAACCACCCTATGTGGGGTTTGGGGATTGATAGTAACTTTTGTTGGGAAAATACAAGCTGAGAAAAAAAGAAACGCTTTAAAGGTATCCCTTACCAATTATTGCAGTTAAAAAATATTTTACCAAAAATATTAAAAAATTTTTATACCCCCAGTCGGTTTTTTTTTCCGGGCGATTTGGGAAACCGGTTTTCCCCCTAAAAACATAATTTTAAAATTTAATAATGAGAGTCTTTAAAAAAATTTCTAAACAATTTAAATGTTGTTACACAAAAGTTTAACCTTTCAAAAATTTTTAAAATAAAAAGTTTTAAAAAATTTTTTTTTAAAAAAAATTTTTAAAAAACCCTATTTTAGCTCCAAAACCCGGGGTTTCCTTGACGGGGGAAAAAATTTTTAAAAAATTAGTTTTAAAACTTTTTTTTCTTTTAAATATTTCCAAAAAATGGGTTTAGAACTATTTAAAAAAAAAAAGGAGAAAACATTTTTTTTAAAGTTGCAAATTGGGGTTTTTTGGGAGAAATTTTTGTTTCAAATTTTTTTTTTTAAAGTACAGAAACATCAAATTTAGAAAGGCTATTAAAAAATTTAGAAGCAAATTTGTTACAAAATGGTGGTTAAGTTTTTAATTTTACATTTTTACTTGTTTTTTATTACATTTTAACTTTTATTTTATGTTTAAAATTTTTTATTTTTAATTTTTTTTTACAAACCCGGGGGGGGGGAAAACTGTTGCTTCACAAATTTTTTGATTTTTATTAATATTTAAAAAATTTTTCACAGTATTTTCTTTTTTTTTAATCTACTTTATTTTAACTTTTTAAAAAAAATTTTAAAAAATTTTTTTAAAAAAAAAAATATTTATATTTTATTTTTATTTTTTAATTAAAATATTTTATTTTTTTATTATTATTAGTAGTAGTAGTAGTATTTCAGTATTGTAAAGTCGTATTCTCGTTGTTGTAATTATTTATTTCAGTTTTAATTTAGCCTATGAACATTATTTGTGTAATAAAATTAAATTTTTCTTTCTTCTTCTTCTTCTTTTTTTTGTAAAATTTAATTATGTCTGTCTGATCCATGTACAATATAATATGTTTTATAATCCACAGACAAGCCGCTATGTGGCTTTGTGGACAACGATGTCAAATTGTTTTGTAAAAAAATGCATGTAATATTATTATATAATAAAAAAATATATATATATATTATTATTATTATTATTATTATTATTAATATTATTATCATAAGTATTATTATTATTAGTATTATTATTATTGATTCAGAGCAGTTGTCGTAAAAGTTTGCCTCGACTGGGGTTCGAACCCAGAACCTCCGGCTTATCGTGCCATATAGCTCTACCAATTGAGCCTCCGGGACAACAGAACAAACCTTTACTAAACTGCTAGTTGTTGTGACTGTTGACTTCCATGACATAAATCCAACAGAAGACTGCAATGTAGCCGTCAAATCTGAAAGATCACATGGATAAATCCAATCACATCTCATCTCCCATGAGTTGGGTAGTATCAAACAAAAATCTCCAATAAGGAATAACATAGGGACTATCTTCATGCCCCGTGACCTTGGAGGATTTTGACTAGAAAAATATTGTCTATTATTGACGTACTCGACTACTTTTTCTGTAAATTTTCCGCTCTGTTTTGTTTTTGTAATTTGGACAAGTGGTTTGGTCAAAATATGTTGATTGTTATGAAAGGGCGTAATTTCGGAACGCATATTTTGCGTGTTTGAGTGTATATTTGTGTAGTTTTAAGTCACGATGTTCTAAAGGCACATTTAAGATTATTTTTATGGTATGATGGTCTAGTTCTAGTATCTATGTGATTTAAGAAATTCACAAAACGCTAATTTTTGCGGACATATTTTCGCGGACGACATCGAACCCACGTCCTCGTAGAGCCATACGCTTAGGACCAGCGCCCTTATTGTATGTGCCGCCGTGGACGACATCGAACCCACGTCCTCGTAGAGCCTTTTGCTTAGGACCAGCGCTCTAATCGTATGTGCCACCAGACATAAAATTATGCGTTTTTTCCTTTTAATATTTTGTAATCGTCGCACCGGCACAAATGATACATTCCGCGTATGTCTGTGCTATCGCATGTTTCAACAAACCAAATTAGTCTAATCGAGTTTGAGGAATGACTAGTAGTGAATAGTATTGTCACCCACCTTTGTTCGTCGGAGGTTCCGACGCGGCCGATGTGATAACCACCAGTAGTAGTGGCAGCAAGAGTATTAGCAGCATGGTCCGCCTCGGTCCAGCCATAGCGCGCACACTGACGGGGGCCCGAGCGCGAGTGAATTACAGACCCGAGGGGCAGAGCGAGTGAGGGACACAGGAGGAAGTGTGGGGGAGGGAACCAGAGACAAGGAGAAGATGATAACAAATACGGAACACAATGACGAGATAGAGGATCGTTGCAATAATTACAATCAGAATCTTTCCTTTATGCTATAACTTACATCGCGGGGAAAATGATAGATTGTTTGCAATTGCGAGTTGCATAGCAGAGTTGATATTATGGAAGTGCAGTGTGCAACACATTACAAACATAGTTGGGGACGGTGGCGTATCCAGAGGGCACGTGGGGCTTGCCCTCCCCCCCCCCCCCCGAAATCCAAGCTTTATATTAAATTCTGCAAATCATCTAGGTTTATCCAAAAACTAAATTCATCTATTAATTTATCTTTTTTGTTCAGCATAGCCCCTTGACTTTTTCTTAAACACATAAAAAGTAAAAAAAAAAAACACTTCACAACTACGTGTTTTTAACAAAACTAACTGCGGCGCTATTGTATTTGAGGGGTGCGTCCCCCCACACCCCACCTTGAGTTGTTTGTACAAGCCCAAGTTTCTGCGCATATTGAAAATGTTTACACTGCGTTTGTCTATGTAAGAAAAGTTGGAATAAAAAATCAAGACTACCATCTTTTAGTCTTAAAATTATGTTTGGTTCATAAGTTTAAGGGGTGGGGGGGGGGGGGGGTCAGGTAATTGTCGACACTCTCCTATAGGGGATGTGGGGTCCAGCACCTGGCAAGGGGCGGGGGGGGGGGGCTAAGTTCTCACGTGTGGTCGTTTTGTCATCGTTCTTGTCGTGGTCGTCGTCGTAGTGCTCGTCAAGGGAGGGGGGGGGGGGGGGGGGGGTCCTTGACGACTTCCTTCATGTAATAACTTATATTTGCGAGACGGCCTTTTCCTTCTAACCTTGTAGAGGAAGAATAGAGGGATAAATGTAGAGGAATTGCAGAGGGATAACTGGGCCAAATTCTATCCGAGGTTTAGACTTTGATAAAAATTATTATTCATTATTGTTATCTTATATTATATTTAAAAAAAATACATGCACCCGTATAAAATCATCATCAGCAATCGTCCAAAAATCAACAAGTGAGTCTGTATTTATTTTTTTAATATGCCCATGCTAAATATCATGAGCGCGCAATAACACAGGTGGTGCAATGTCCCGAAAACCGTATAATATATCTATATATAGATTTATGTGGTATTATAGACAGAAATGAAAAAAGTGCCTCCACCGGGGATTGAACCTGGTATCGTGACTGTCCGGGCCTTTGCTCTTACCAACTGAGCTATGAATACAACAGATTACATTCTGTCTATTTTGGTGTGTGTGTCAATACATTGTTAACAACTATGGAAGAGCAGATTACACTGCCTGTTAGACTACATACGAAATGAACACGAGAAATACAAACCATCTCTATAACCCTATAGTTATGATATATGATGTTGAACCTTGGTTTTATAGTAGGCGACTGAGACTAACGCTGATGAGTTATGACTGTTCTGGTTATAGAGATGGTTTGCATTCATCGAGTTCATTTCGTATGTAGTCTAATAGGCAGTGCAATCTGCTCTACACGTTATTCACATGTGCTATCAAACCAAGAAATATACATAATTTAACATGTTGTCTTCATAGCTCAGTTGGTAAGATCAATGGCCCGGACAGCCAAGGTCCCGGGTTCAATCCCCGGGAGAAACGATTTTATTTATGTATTTTAATACCATCAGAAAAGCGTCATAGTCGTCTACTATAAAACCCATGTTATGTTAACCGTTATACAGATTAATTCAATCAGATCAGTCAATATTAGAACATAGACTTGATTTTGCGTTTTGAACGACAACAAGATAAAGTTGGTGGTTATTGACAACCACGCAGAATGGACAGTAGGCCTACGTGTGGTATTTGCAGGACAAGGAGTGCTCCGCGATGCGGACAGTATTAACGTATAGAGACTTTTTCCTCGCGTCCAAAATGGTTAAAAATTAAACAATCGGCTAGTTTTTGCCGAACTGCATTCTTTTGCGTTCGCTTCTGGTAATTTCCCACGTTTTCAAAAAAAATCCACGGCAACAATATTTCTTTGGTACGCTTTTCCGGTACTACGTGGGACCGTCAACGTCGTCCCGGTTGTGCAAAAGAAAATCAAAATCGAAGCCCTTTTTAATTTTTGAAAAAATTCGAGACAATTTTTTTCCAGGACGCTTTCGCAATTTTCTCTGAAGTCACATTTAATATGAGACGTTATAAAGCAATATCCAATCCAATTTCTCTTGGTCACGCTGTCCGTTATTTCGAGCCCAAGGAACCGAATCGGACAATATCGGTACATGTTACCGTTCACGATATGAACACGAACACGAACTATATACAAACACGAAGTTCATCAAATGTCTTACACTTTGAACCTGGTTTAATAACTTTGACCAAGTATTCTTCTGCCAAATCTAAGGATGCGGTACTGGGTGGAAGAAGTCGACCAAAGTTGTGTAGATACTTATCGGGCTGCGCTTTTAGTGCTGACACCTTGGTTCCTATTTAACTTGTCACATCTGATCCAGTAAGAAAATCAAGAATTACTTCTCTGAGTGCACCCATCTCTTCGGCCAGAGTATTTTAGTCTTCATTTGGGTCCTCCAGCAAGAGAGCATCATTGTCCCTCTGCTTCTTCAGCAACGTTTTTTTTAGTGTATATGATTTTTAACACTCATTTGTACAATGATAAACAAATTCGTTGTTATGACCGATGGATTTGATTCTTCCTAAAATACCGGTATGGTCTTTTCTTATTTCTGCTGCTGCTATAATTTTTGTCTTCCTTCCAAGGTAGTAGTTGAATTCTGACCTGGTTGATTTGTTTGGCATATGATGCACTTTGCTATATCTGCAGTCGCTGCCATTACTGCTGTACCTCGACAGCCCCACAATTACCTGTTTATCTGTCATTGTCCGAATCATTCGCCCTCAAAAGTGTCATGGGCAAGAACATTGAAAAATATCCGTTTTTGGCGGCCCAGAAATATACAAAACGACTATCCGCCGTAAAACAGATAGCAGTATTAACACATAAAAAAACTTACCACATATATCACAACTATTACTTCCATCACTTCCATCTTCAACAATATCATTCAACTATTATTGCTAACACTTTGTTTCTTTAGGTCCCTGCAGTTCCCACAACTTTGGTTTAGTCTTAAGAAATTGTTTTTTGTCATAAGAAATCCGATATCCTGATTGGTTGGTAATGTTTTAGTGGTCTGTCATAAGGAAGTTAGGCCCTACACCTTTTGATTGGTCGTCGTTATGATTCTTGACATCTGATTGGTCCGTCTTAAGAATTTTTGTTTTGTTAAAACCAATTTCTTAAGACTAAAACAATAACAATTTAACACAAATCGTATCCTCTTAGGACTAAACCAATTAGTGGGAACTGGACCTTCACAAATAAAATGCTGTTTGCTGCTAGGACACTGACTCACATGACATCTTTGGATATGAAACGATTCTTCTTTTGTTACAACAATAAAATCAACCCAACGCTACCGCCCTCTCAAGGGACACAATTTCAGACTTATTTACACTTGCATTCCGTGACGAGTAAAAAAATAAATTAAAAATAATATACAATTTTTGTAATGAATTTTATTTGTATTTTCCAATAAATAGCCCCAACATGCACCCAGGGAGACACATTAGTATTATTTAAATGGAAATTTTATGGGGAAACCAAATCACATGTCAGATTTATTACAGCTGTAATAAAATGGAGAGAAAATGTATAAAAACTAAGAGCGTGTTCTATATACACATAATATTTCCAAAACAAGATGGTGTCGTAAAAAACTTTGTTCCGGAATGCCAGATGTTTACCCAAGATTTTTTTTATCCCTACAGGATCAGAAGAAAAATCCATCCAGGTGGAAATTCCTACGGGTCTTAATGGTCAGGGATTGTATGTGTGTATTAGTGCACCTATATGCAGGACTAATAATATGTAATTCCCTAAAAATTATCCCACAATGTTCCCAGGATGACCAGATTTATGTTATGTAACTGCAAATTTTATGAAGAATCCAAATATTACGTCAGATTTATTACAGCTGTAATCAAAAGTATAGAAAATGTATGAAAACCTAGAGCGTGTACTATATGCATATGCCCAAAACAAGATGGCGTCGTAAAAACTTAGGCTCGGAATGACAGAATATGTCTACCCCCAAAAAATTATCCCTAAGGTATATACCCTAATAGGATCAGAAGAAAAAATCCATCGAGGTCGAAATTCCTACTGGTCTTATGGCCAGGGACAGGATCATGAACTCTGGTGAGTTTTGATAGGCCTACCTTTGAAAACCGATGTAGGACATCAACAGTATGGTCTTGCGTAGCAAGTATAGTGACTGATGTCTTCTTCTCTTCTGGGATGTTGTCGTTTTCTGTTATCGTTACATCTGCTGGCCAATCCGATGACTGCTGAAGTAACCACTGTGGTCCGTGCCACCACAAGTCTAGTTCAGCTAAGTCACATGTTTTTATTCCTCGTGAAATGAGATCCGCTGGATTGTCACTAGATGAAACGTGGTTCCAATCCTCGATTCTTGTGTAACGTGGATCTATGCAACCCTGTAGCTACAAATGTATTCCATCGCGTTGCCGGTGATGCGAATGTGGTGATGTGAATTTTCAGGTTTAAAAATGGAAGAGTTTTCTGAACTAGCTTGGCTAGTAATTCTGCTCCTAAGAGATCTAGGCGTGGCAATGATACCTTCTTGACAGGAGCCATCCTCCTTTACTTGGAACATAACAGATTGGTTGCAATTTGACCTTGTTTATTTATTAGTTGATCTAATGCACAAGGAGCAACCGTATGCCTTTTCCGACGCATCCGAAAAACCGTGAAATTGAATGATTGTTTGAGTTCCTTTGACAAGTACATGTCTGTCAACTTGAATGCTGTTCACATGTGACAATTGAGTATGAAGAACTTGCCACTCAATGGAGAGTTCTGACAGCAATTCATCATCCCACTGTAAGTTATGTAAACATAGTTTCTGTAGAAACATCATATGAGATAACTATGGGACTCGCAAGTCCTAGTGGATCAAATATGGATGCTACTAACGACAACACAACTCTTTTAGTAACCTTGCTATTAGATTTACATGATAAGTTATTGGCAACAAGAAATTTATCAGATGTTGGGTGCCACGATAGTAATAATGTTTTTATACTCTCTTCTCTGTTGAACTCGAAACGTAGCTGCATCTCCCTGTCTTCTATTACTCAAACCGTGTCTTACTTGGCCCAGTACCTGAGCGAGACCCTTTCATTTCCAAGGGATTATCCATTGACCGCAAGTCGGAGTGAATGTAATTAAAAGAAGGGTCGTCGTTCAGGTACTGGACCAAGTAAGACACGGTTTGAGTATAGTGTTACAGCTTCTAGTAAGGCTGGGTGGTTAGAGCACCTGCTCCACAATTAAGGAGTGCAATTAGTTCCTCTTGTAGTTGCAATACATCGTCTAGATTGTTGGAACCGCTGTGTGCATCGACAAAATAAAAATCTCTTTGTAAGATTTCCGCCGCCCGAGGGTATTTGTCAAATTCCTCTTCCGCTAGTTTATTCAAAGATCTAGTTGCGAGAAATGGAGCTGATGCAGTACCATAAAATGTTATTTGTACCTGGTATAAATCCACGGATCAATAAAAACTTGAACTTGAACTTAGTTGCTGGTCAGGTGACTTTCTCCATAGAATTCGTTGAAGACCGGCATCTTCAGGATGAATATTAACTTGGCGGTAGGACCTACACCTAGGTGATGTCGGCTGTAAAAACTATTTCATGTGTCCTGAATCGAAGAACGATAGAGTAAACTGTTGGTCCAACCATAAGAGTATCGTTTAGTGATCTGCTATTGGTAGTTTTGGCAGAACCATCGAATACAACTCTAGTCTTGGTTGTTGAGCTATGGTTGCAAAGTCAGCATTTTTTTATTTAGATTTTAGAGTCATCAAGTCGAGAAGTCTTGTCTGCAGCCACTGATCGCTATGCACGTGTACGAGGGCGACACCAACACGATGAAAACATCAGATCGTCAACACCAAAGTATTAAAGGTACCAAGATTTCAAAATATGTTTTAGAAAGGTCCACTCACGGACCCCACCTCGGCTCGATATGTTCTGCATCCATCTTTTATGCTCTTCAAATCAAATTCGTATTAGTAAAGCTCTGTAAAACACGGTTTTTGGCAGTAATTAATTTTTTGTAAGTTGTCAGGGCAAGAAATAATTCTGAAATTTTTGTCAGTTCTGTTGTCAACATTCATAGTGGTAACATTGGTGAGAAAGTGTATTTTTTTCCAAAGCGAACTTTTAGTTTAAAAAAATAAAGTGGTAATTTTGTTTTAAAAAAAAAAATCTAGGTTGGATTCCTGCAAATTTTGCTGTTGTTAACAGCACTCTATCTATTGGTCCTTGCAGACGTTAGTGTAAATCGGTCGAGTAGTTTTGCCCCTGAGCATCGAACACACAGACATACACACATACATACACGCAAACACACATGCACACAGACACAACGAAGTGTCGAAAACTTGCCATAGAGACTCCGTTCGCTCCGCTCACTCGTCCAATGACCTAATTCCTCATACTCATCCATGAATGTCACATATTGTTCTCAAAGTTCTGGGTGTTTCGTAAACTTACGTTCCAATTGGTTGAACCTTACTGTTGCTTGCTGGCAGGAGTCACCCAGTTGTCTATGTAGACGTTGTGGAAGTCTCACCACAAATCTGCCATTTTCGTCCCGTGTGGTATTTTGTTGAAAATGCGATTCACATTGTAGCTCTTCCTCAGTTTTGGGGGATGAGTTGATCTCCTCCAGTTCCCAGAATCGTTGCAATCGGTGTGTCAGGTTGTCTTCTTGTCAAACAAAACATGAGGTCACCGATTTATTTGGTTCAAGATCATTCGGCATTTGATACCGTCCTGATAAATCCAACCAAGTTCTGTGTTTTGTAGCACTGGAAAGATCCTGGTACCTGTGGTCTTGTACGCTTTTCGGCTCGAAGAATGTGAAAACACAACTCAGCTCCAATAAGCATATCGATACGTCCATGTTCATGGAAGTTTGGGTCAGCTAGTTGATATCCCTTGGCAGATTCCAATGCTGACTGTCGATGTATGCTGATGGTATCTGTGCAGCTATATGCGACAATACAGAACAAAATGTAAGGCTTGCCTTATAATTGCTCACTATTGAGTGAAATTGAACGGATGTTGTGAACTTGGCTTCTGCTGAAACATTGCTCACCCCTTGTATTATTACACGATTGTAACTTTTCTTGAGCTTAAGTCTAAATCTTCTGTGACGAAATTGGATTGGCTACCGCAGTCAATCAATGCCCTACATTTGTGTAGTTGATCCATTGAGTCTCGAACTCCCACTATTGCACTTGACAACAGAACTTGTGATTGCATTCTGTGTCTTGCAACATGACAGGAGCCTTGGGCATCCCTGTTGACATGATTGGCAGATGATTCGCCACGCTCGTTACTATTAGTTGGCTGTACTTGTTGGCAAGACTGGCTTTCTTGACGGTTGTTGACAGACTTTTCTGTATGTAATAATGTATGGTGTCTACAATTACAAATTTTGCAATTTAATGATATCGGGCACCTTTTAACTGAATGCCCAGCTCGCAGGCAGTTGACACAAAGTTTGTTGTCCTGTACACATTCTCTCCACTGCTGTACTTCTGCTGCAATGAGTGTTTTACATAAAAACAGTGGGTGATGATGGGACAAAAACAACATTTCTTGTTCTTAACCGACATGAAACTTCCCGATTGTTGAGCAGCCATGTATTGTTTGGGCTTAAAATCACCTTGTCGACTGTCCTGATAGTTGAAGTTGCTACTAGAAGCGTTTATGTTTTCTAGAGTTGGCTCGTATACTCAAGAAATGTGAGATCTGATATTGGTGGGAAAGATTGTCGAGATTCCTTTAATTCCCACTCCCTTCGTGAGTTCTTGTCAAGCCTCTAAAAAATCAGCTGTGACACAAGAATTTCACCAAATGGTAGAGTTGAAGACAGATATAGAGTCCCAAAACTTGTCATACAAAGACGCATTATTGTACAAAAGAAGTAATCCTTGTAGCCAATTTAACGCTTATTAACTCCGAAAATGTGCGCCCCTAAACTAGTTAACGATGTTGCCAAATCGCCTGAAACAGGAAACCTCTTTCTTTATTTTGTAGTTCCGAATTCTTTTAGCCACCCTATTGGCTGAATCTTCGAAACTCTGAATGTGGTTGGTCAACGAAGTTTTTCAACTCCACGTGGAGTAATTTACTTCTCAGAATTCCTTGTGAATTGCTATTCATACTCGCACAAATCAAAGTAGTACGGCAACTGTGTAAGACGCGCTAGGTGGAGTAGGACCCCTGGAGTTTGACCGCAACCCTTATTCCGCTTCGCTGATTTGGAGAAATGGGACTCTATATCTGTCTTCAACTCTAGATCAAGTTCCATAGCCTTGAGCGCACTTAAAATTACTGCGAATACTATTCACAAACTGCCTTCAGTCAGGAGTTAATTCCCTTTGAACTGCCTATAGGTTCAAAAGTCCCCTTGTGTAAGTAGCTGCTATCAGTTTTTTGTTTTCGTACTTATCCTTTAGTAACTGCCAAGCTACTTGGTAATTAAATTGACTGCAGTGATAGGAAGATTTTGAATTAACTGTAATGCTTGGCCCTTCAAGGATGATAACAGGTAATGGAATTTTTGAATGGTCATGACGTCTGTGTTTTCATGAACCATAACCGTGAAAGAATCAAAATTAAACTAATTACTACTTTATTTTTTAAAACTTAAAGTTCGCTCTCAAAAAAAATACCCCTTTTCACCAATGTTACCACTATGAATGTTGACAACTGACAAAAATTCTTGCCCTGCCAACTTACAAAAAATAAATAACTGACAAAAATCGTTTTTTGCAGAGCTTTACACAATTGGATTTGATGTGAGGAGCATAAAAGATGGACGCAGTGCATATGGAGCCAAAGTGGGGTCCGTGAGTGGACCTTTCTAAATCATCATTTGGAATCTTGGTAGCTTTAATACTTTGGTGTTGACGTTGACGATGTGATATGTTTTCAATGTTTTGGTCTCGCCCGCGGCCACCTGATAAAGAGAACGCAGTGGTGGCAGACAAGTCTCGACTTGATGACTCATGCAGAGCAGCATAGCATGCATGCATGCAGCTGTGCAGCTAGAAATGTTCTCCCATTGCAGGATTGTGTGGAAAAGTGGAGATCGGGATGTATAAAAGCATAACATGACAAACACATAGACTGAAGCCCTTTGTTAAATTGCAACATTTTAAGTTCACACATTTTTGCACGTTTACAAAACAAACATTAACGAATATATGCTAGTGTGAATGACATAAAGAGATAGGGTGCCAACAGCTTACCTTAAATGGAGTAGGCGCGCCGCGAAAGATAACATAAACATACAACATAAAAACTACATAATCAAAACGTTTTCGGTCCACGTGACGGTGACCTTCCTCAGTGAGTGTAGAGAGAGAGACTGAGTTGAAACTAAAACTAGGCTAGCTGTTGGTTAGGGGTGAGGGGTGAGTGAATGAGTGTGGATTGGGCTGCATCACCCTTGACCCAAGATCTCCAGCCAGAACATTCCCAATAAGGTTGCATTCAGACGGCCCCCAAACTTGGGGGACTTGCTGGTGAGAAGAGATCCGCAGAAAGCCCAACAAGCGGAAGCTGTGGTGCATGGGTCCTCCCCTTGCGACCGACCCAGGTGCAAGACTTGCCCCATGCATGAGCCTGTCAGGACGTTCACTGCCCACCTCACCAGCAAGACCTACAAGATACACAACAACAACACCTGTGGGACCAGCAACGTGGTATACCAACTTAAGTGTACGCAATGACCTGCTGAATATATTGGGTTGACCACCATCACACTATGCATGAGGATGAATGGGCACAGGCAGGACGTGCGAGAAGAGAATTTGGAGAAACCAGTGGCACTGCACGCTTATGGGCATGGCCTACCTTTTATGACCCGTTTCACAGCCTGTGTCATAAGGTCTGTCCCTCCTACCATACAAGCAGGTGAATTGGCCTACCAGTGGATCTGCCAATACCGCCAAAATCCAAATTTAAACCTACGGCGATTCTCCTCCCTCTCCCCCCCCCTTCTTGTCACCCAATCCACACTCACCCCTCACCCCTAGCCAACAGCTAGCCTAGTTTAAGTTTCAACTCAGTCTCTCTCTCTACACTCACTGAGGAAGGTCACGTGGACCGAAAACGTTTTGATTATGTAGTTTATTTGTTTATTTGTGTATTTGTGTTCATGTTATCTTTCGCGGCGCGCCTACTCCATTTAAGGTAAGCTGTTGGCACCCTATCTCTTTATGTCATTCAAATGATCCAGCCTTTTGGCATTCCTTTGAAACACATACGAATATATGGTAGTGCATGTTTTACTAAATTTCATTAATAAATGATCACCACAGGAAAAATATATTGGATAGGACAACCAAGGTAATAATTTACACAGTGATGGTTTAGTTCAACTGTATTTATTTTTAAGTAATGAACTAATTATATGACACAAACTGAAAATATTGGTCTTCAAATGAATCCACACGGCCCCAGTTGCGGTAGTATAAAATTTCAATCTAAATGGAATAAAACCATTAATTGTACAATAGATCAACAATATTGTAACCAAGTGTGATTCTGCTTAGTGATTAGGCCCACATAGGTGGCCAATACATAACTGGAACTGCAATAATTGAACAGAAGCAGACTAAAAATAAAGGGTACACCTAACTATAGTTGGCATACAATAAATCAAGGTACTCTTTATGGAATATTATTCTGCCTAAATGCCATAGAACAGCAGCTAATGTATGCATCATGTAAACACATTAAGCTGCTCAAGGTGTCTCCAGTAGCACAGCCAGAAGCCTCTGTTAGAGCTGCCCCATCAAGTAAGACAGTCGCAACAGAAGTGCAGCAATCAATTTAGAATGTGAAAACAATCAAGTTAGAATGATAATACTAGAAGATAAAACACAGATCATATGATTGTTCACAGCCTTTGAAATACTTAAGCTTGTACATAAAGCTATAAATGAGTGTAATGTTAAAAAAAAAAAAATGCTTAAATTAGGGATGGAGTGACAGTAGTGTTCGAAGATTCAAGGTCAAGCTGTCACAAGTGATTGGTTAGTTTCAGTGTTTTGTCACACTTACAGATTTAAGCTTGCAGTTTCGAAGCAATACATATTCAAACACAAACTGTGGAAGATTATAAAGCATTTTAAAAACAAGAACATAATACTAAAAGAAATTAATTTATGGAATGTAGAGAATAGAATCAATAAAATGTAGTAGAACATACCTAGTGCCTTTGAGTCACACTTCTTAGTTTGAGCCTCAATTCTGTCTACAAACAAAACCAACACTAGAATGTTAAGGACATTAAACCAAAGTACCATTTAATAACTGGTATACTAGCTCCAAAGAAAAAATACAGATGCTCTTGTCACAAGTGGTAGTATGAATGTGCAGACAAAGGAATGTCGCCTTTTGTGTATAAAAGAAAAATAGGTGTGGCCAACACAAGCAAGAATTATCTGTGCTAGATCATGGAGTTCCTCAGTGTGCTAGGTCCACGCTCAGCTAGCGTGAATGAGACAGTTATATGTCGGGAAAACAATTTCGAGCTATCTGCATTCTTTCGTTGGAACCACTATAAGAGGATACTTGTACTAATATTAATACAATCTAGAAATTACAAATCTCCCACTTGTCAGGGGATGCCTTGACCACTAGACCACAACTTAACAACTTCTCAATTGTTGGTGCATTATATATCTGAAGGCATTTAAATTCTGAATTGTATTAAATACAGTATTATCAAATACACCTACAAGTGATCTGAGAAATACTTAAACTAGCTCCGATTGAAAACCAGCAATGTATTTCTTCATATCCAAAATATTCATTCCAAGTTTGTTTTTTGTCAGTACTCAGTATGAGTAAATCATAATCACATTGTACATGACAAGCTATCTGCAAAGACAAGCTGCAGTAAAAAGAAAATACAAGTTGTAAAATATCAAAGTAGCGAGATTCATGTGAGAATCTCGTGAGAAAGTAGGAAGTCAAGCGTTTGTGAGCAGACAGGATATAATCATAACTCACCAAGACGAGAGCACAAAACCAACATAGGCACATACACACTTACAAACACATGCTAAAGACAAAGTACAGAGCTGCTTTTACCAGAGTACAACTTTGAAAATATGTGACTAAACATTTTTGATTGTGCTTGTTACTTTCGAGTATGGTAATACGTATTGCTGAACAAGTCTGAAGATGGGCATATCTAAAGAAAATCAAAGTTGCATTCCAATAACGTACTCGCCCGTTAGAAACGGTAACAGAGTTATGCTTGCCGACGAGACGGCAAACGTGCTCCATTTATTATGTTAGTGAATCATTTTATTTTGTTTGTGCTATTCAAATGGTTTGTATGTATTATGCACCACTCTTGTTTTGGGTATCAATAACTTGAAGCTCACATTACAAATTGAAAATTCAAATTCAAAAATAGTTTGTAGATTATTTTCAAGTGTCAATTTTACCTTTCAATAAGGTTCAGAGAAATACAGCACTTAAATGGTCAATCTTGTCAACATTAGGTAGATAAATACAATGGTTGGTAGAAAAATAATTATATCACTAGCTTTTAGCTCCTTGCTTATAATTCAAGATGCAAACTTTGTAAAGAAAGACAGGAAATTTTAGAGTGCCTAAGATAATTAGTTCAAATATTTGTAGATATATTCAACATTAGACAGATTCACCATCGAAGCGAGACATGGTTAAATCCGTGCATCTCACTGTAGATTAAAAGCCTAAGAAAAGTAATTCAAAATAAATACATAAAATAAAAATATAACACAATTAAAGATACATTGAAGAAACATAAAAAATACACGTAATTGTAAAGATACACATAATTGTAATCTATACCGGTACCAGCAATTGCAGTACTGCAGCAATTAGTTAGATACAGGTACTCAGACCAATGAAGTATTCATTATGAAAATATGGATGACTTCCTGCTAGCTTTAGAAACGACTACACCACTCTATGCCCCCTCCATAGTTACCATATCAGATCTAAATTAATTTCTTCACAAAACATGTGAGCTACATTTCCATTTAGGAGACTACCGGCCCACCCATTATGACTTATATGCTCCTTTCTTTCTTTTTGTATAAATAACATTGCAAAAGGAACGGTAGGCTCTACAGTTAGATGTGTATAAATAAATTATAACATATATTAAACAGAACAAAAGACAGACAATGGCTGCAAACAAAGCGCACGGTGACTGCAAAGAATACTACAAGTAGATACATAGTAACAATCTGTTTTGGTTGTAACATTTAGTAATGGTGGCTCGGAACATTGCAATCACTATGCTGGATTACATAGCACGGAGAAACCTAAGGCTTGGCCGAGCACATGTTCCACGTTCAAACAAAGTCCCGTTGCCCCAGTTTTTAAATACAATAGTTGACAAATGGTAGAAGAATGGTCCTGCCAACTAGTCGTGGGACGAATATTATTTGGCCTGCACTGTTAATCTATTTTGAATGCTAGCTACTAGGGACGTGCTTGCGCTGGCAGCACTTCTTTAGTTCGGCCTGCGCTCATGCTATTGAATCGGTTTCAAACTTCAGATTGTGCCGCCTAAAAAGAGCTATTGTAGAATACATAATTTAATAAAATTAATCTGAAACTTGGGTTTACTTGAAGGATATTATATTACTGAAAACACATATAGTAGACAGTATTGATCTTTTCCAGAAACCTTGGATAAGACATTATGTTAGCGCTTGACACGAAGCAGCACACACAGGATCAGGACCATCATCATCAGATCCATCTTCTCAACAACTGAGCAGAGATTCTGGTATGGCACGTCGCATTCTAGCCCGATTTGTGACTGTAGCACTACGAGTGAAATTCAATCACAGATACTGACTGGATGTTGAGTAACTATACAACGCAAACGTTGCTCGTTGATGAGGGTGGGAAGCCCGAGCTGGGAACACAAGACTAGGGCTACCCGGGTACTACTTACGCGCAAGCTCTAGCTACTACCAAACAACCACGCGTATAATTCAAAGGACCCATGCAATCTTCTGGCATGGTCACATTACCAAACACATACGGTATATACACAAAAGCAACTTGTCCCATAGCCAACAATTTAAAAATATCTCTTCTCACCAGCTATCTAAATAAGCACTTGAACACTTATGCACTTGCCTGCACCAAAGTGCACTCTCTCACACACACACATACATAATACATATCAAAGTAATTACTACTGCCACAATAACAGTACCTTTGCAATTCTCTAACTTTGATTTATATACCCGTTGTTGAACAAGACATTTCCACTATTGTGGTAAATTTACCGGTACTTCCATGCGAGTAAGGCAACACAGACACGGAGTTACACGTGAAAGCTCGGAGCACTTATAACACTGCATAAAATCTAGTGCGTACCTACAGTAGGCTATAATCAATGTACCCTCCAATCTGCACATTGCCCAATCTTGTCGAATAAAAAATACACCATCTGCAACTGTAGGTAAGAAATTTGCCACGTATAACATTGATTGATGATTAGTGCCCCAATACAAGCAAGACAATAAACAACACATCAGTCTGTGGGCCGTCATTATTGGCAAGTAATGCCACCGTCGCGGTCTTGTTACTGGTTCAAAACTTATAATTTAGCACAAAAATATTAAAAAATACAATCATATGTAAAGGATAAAACATATACCGTAGTATGTACTTGCCAAAAATGACAACAAAATATAAAACATTACATACTTACATTTTTGTACAAAACATAAAAATAACTTTCAAAAGCTTCAAACTTATAAGGGTTCAAACCTTAAAGAGCAAAGGAGCTGGAATACATTAATAAATCCTTCACTAGCAACATACCAAGCATGACATGCTATTGCTATGGTAATGCTTGTACAGCAGGCTACTATAGTTGCAATTTTGTTCACAGCATTCCACGCAATTGTGAAGACTGACTTCTTTCACACAAGTTTTGTTATTAATAAAAATGGCCATCCGAGTGTCAAAATAACATTTAGATCAAGCTAGAAAATGTCATTTAAATTTTAAACAGAATCGAAGTTGCACACGTATGCCATTTCCAAATCTTGTTTTTCTTGCGTCTCGTGTCTTTGCAATCGAACGCAGGTGTGCCCAAACAGCTCAGGGGGGAGGGAGTGTGCTTCTGTCAACAGTCCGATCATGGGGTCACCCCAGAAACACCCGCAATCGCTTCCCGGGCGAAATAGCGTACGTCTTCATCAGCATCAACCAGAAGCGTATCAAGTGCTGGCGATACTGCCGAAGTAATAAGGCTGCAATCATAAATGCACACATTCAATTCTTTCTAATGAATTGACGAAGCACACTACCAAGTCAAATAGAAATAAAATAAACATTAAATATGGGAATTTTAAAATATTTCACATGGTAGAGTACAACCTCCTCTATTTTCCTGTCCATGCCCACAAACCCACATAAAAATAACATGTATGAAGTCAATTTTTTTGTTCAGCAGTGTTAATTTAAAGGTGTCAAAAATGTTAGCCTCTGGCTTATGGGGCATTGCCCAAGACCCATTGCTAACCCTATGATTTTACGATTTTATGTAAGTTGAGAGTTGGATAGGAAGTTATGTCACTCATATAGCCCAAGAAGTATATTTGTCATGCAGATGTAGTACCAACCTTTGGTCCAATATAGGGGACATTTTTTGTAGGGTTTTGGCGACATTGAAGCGTACATTTGGAACAGTATCATTTGCCATGTTTAGCACATAAGGCAAAAGTTCAACAGATGTTATCTCTTGTCCACATACTTCCGATATCTCCTGAAACACAAGAGGATCCACAATCAATTAATAATTTATAGTTTGGATAAGAGGTAACATTGATTGGTAATCTTTCCAAAGAAATCAGAACATCACAATAAGTAATAACTTATAATTAAAAATTATTAACTAGTAACACATAAATAACATCGATAATATGTTGGGAGCATATTGTACAGAGTAAAAAGTAGTAAGATATTTGCACTACTTTTCAAGTTCCAGCACCACATACAAAGTCGAAAGTCGGCACTGCGAAACAACTTGAAATGCCCGCTGCGGCACCATGAACATTCAGAGTCTCCGAGTTTCACTTCTTGTGCTCGCCGGCCTACGCCATTACCAGTAATCTCGTCTCACTTGCACGCTCTCTTTGCGTTGACCAGTGTTGTAGCGATCTGTCACATCGGGAGTTCGTGGATCTGAATTTAATTAAAATATTGCCGTGACAATGGAATTATTGTGCATCTTCAATATTTCATAATCGTAATCAAGGTCGTAAACTCTTCACAAAATGCTGGGAGAGGTTTCAACGATAAATAGAAGTGGATTATTTCACTTGAAGCGTAATCGGCTTTATAATTACTCAGGATAATTTATATTGCACATTGAAATGAAGTGATAAGCATCTTATATCCCCGGGACACTCCGGGCTATTAATACCTTTAGGGCTGTGCGAGCAGTTTTTTTTAAAAGTTGAGCGAGATCGAGCGAGAATTTGAAAAAATTTTGAATCTTAAGCGAGAATAAAGATCGAGAGCACTGAAATTGCAGTACAGACTTTTAGCACAGTAGCAATATGCCGGTTGATGTTTTTGAGCTCGGATCGGGTTCAGGTAGTAAACTGGGCTGGGTTTTTGGGTCGGGTAGGGAAATTTAAAGGAGGCGGTGTCCTAAACTAGGGTGGAAAATGGCTGCAAGTCTGTCGCAATCCACTCTCCAATGGCCCTGAAACTAAACAAATCCCGGCCCGCTAGGCCCTAGTGTCACTAGCCTTGGCTAGCCTAGGGCTACTCATATAGGCCTAGGTTTTGTTAGCTTAAATTTGTTTTTGACAGGGCCTAGGCCAAGATGTTAGGCTAGGCTAAATGTTTGGGTAAAATATGTTTTATTATCTAAATCCCTAGGGCTAGGCCTAAGCCCAGTAGGATCCTAGGCCCAGAGCCAGGTGAACTCAATTAATTCATAATTACCAGGCAAGGCCTAGGACCTATTAACATTTTAGAGAGACTTAACCCATTGAGCCACCAGTTGATTTTGCTTATTTTGCCCGTACGGATCCAGTTAAATCCGTATTACGGGGGATGGCACCCCGCCGCACCCTGCCTACGGGCCGAAATCGCGTAAATGCACAAAATTGAAGGCCTAGGCCTATTGTTTTTAGTTCATATGCTTTGCTTTTCTAGTGTATATTCCCGCCAGCCCTAGGCCTAACCCTACTTGTGGCATCGTCTTATTTTATCTTGGTTAGAAGTACTCTAGTCTTCATCCACATCATTATTATCGCTTGCATCATTTGCAAGCTAATCAACAACACTTCCTGAATCTCACAATATATCACGCTCATTGGAAATTCAGCACAATCGCCTTCAGATTCGCCATCTCGTAACATTCAGGAGCTTTACGTCAGTTTTACGAAGTAAACAACAGCTGAGAAGCCTATTTCTGTTACGGTGCACCGCCTTGACAATTTGTAGGCCTTCATATTATTTGTAGTCGTCTGTGAAATGGCCGTGTTCGAGAATTTACCGGGGGAAAAACTCGACCACGTCGGTAAAAGAGTCGGCCTCCATATAGTGCTGCTATCTGTGTGAGATTGTCTGAACTACGCCAGTTTGGCGCGAATTGAAAGACAAACTGAACGGACACGGAACTGTTCCGTATGTAAACTTTTGGGCCATACTCGTGGAATACGGAACGGTTCCGTAAGTCAGCGCCAATGGGTTAACCAATGCAGTTTGCAGTTTCTCCGTTTTCAGTATATGAATTTCATTTTCCTCAAAAAGACAAAAGACCTAATTTGTTCACACATCTTGACAAGATCATCTTTCTCTGGTTCACCGGGAAATAGTCTAGGAGATCCCTCAGTTTGATTGAAGACATTTTTCTTTTTGATGTTTTTGCATGAAAATTCAGTCAACCATACCTGTCGTATAGGGGCTTTCAGCAAAACCACTTTTAATTTTTCAGACATATTAATATTTTATATGCTCACAATAGAATTAAGATAAATTATCTGTTTAGATATCTACTTTAACCTCGCCAACTTACTGTTTAAGATATTATTATTATTGCACTTCATTGGTTTGTCAAAGTGGCGCACAATGAAACTACAGCCGAGCAACATTGACGACGGTCATCGAAGATGGAATTTCAATTTACAACCCTTGTAAATGGTTATAACAAGTAGCTTTCAAGTTTTCGCTGCATCGGCAAATTTTCCGAAATTCGTATACTGTAAACGGACGAACTATACAATGATATCTCTGTGTGGCTAGGTATGACACTGCGCATCTCGGCTGCAAGCGTGACGTCAGCAAGAACATAGCGGCCATATATAAGAAGCACGTGTTCATTGCCCTGCTATTTGTATTTCTCAAGGTAATTGATGCACCCCGTCTTGGTTTTCCTCTATATGCACGTTATTGTTTATTGACACTGCACTATTGAAAGCTTACAATATTATCCCATTAGCAATTAGCTGGACTGATAGAGATATCTCAACTTGCACACGTTCAACTTCATAATCAAAAGAAATTGAAGTGCCCCATCTGGACCTTTGGGTTTATTCTGGACCTCTCAGTTGCATAGTAGACATCTTCCCTCAGACTGCAACGAGTCCTGGTAGAGCACTGTCGTGGTCCATACAGTATCGTTTTACAGTGTTGGTGAGAAGTGTTTCATACAGTATTACATCACTTTTGTATGTTTTGTTGTATTTTCCACGCAAAGTGAATTTTGTTGTCGCAGTTGCAATAGAATTTTTAGTTAGACATTTATTATTATTATTATTATTATTATTATTATTATTATTATTATTATTATTATTATTATTATTATTGTTGTTGTTATTTGGATGAGGAAATGTAAAGACTTTCCATGTTACGTCAATCAGTGTAGATACGCAGTTTTATGTGATATTAATTTTCGTGGTATGTGTCGCAAAACGAAAATGTAGCCTACTATAATAAACAGCTACACAGTTAACACACCCTTGATATTTTTGTTTCTTTACGTAGAGTAATAAGTAATAAAGGTTTTTAGAATTGTGTCTATATTTTCGTAACATCGTTGAAAAATGTATAATATTTAACTTGAAGCTGATCGAAAACTTATAATAATGGTGCAGTGTGTGGGTTTACGGTTGTAATAACAAAACTAAAAACCAAAAGCCAATTTTCCTTCCTAACATTCCCTAAAGATGAAAAATCACGTTCAATTTGGGTTCGGTTTTGAAAACGGTCTGATAATTGCAACGTGAACAGTGCTAGAATTTGTTCGGAACACTTTGAAGAAAGTGATTTTCACTGGAATCTGAAACACAAACTGTTGGGCTATTCACCCAAACAATCCCGTAAAGTTAGGCCAGGATGCGTCCCAAACTAGAATCGGCTGCTCAAATGGCAACCACTTCGCGCGCTGCGGAGGTTCGACGTCAGAATAGACAAAAAGACAAAGTGCCAGGCAAGAAAAGCGCACAACAAAGCCCTCGTAGAAGAGATGCTGGCCTCACATTAACCTGACGTGCCCACGTGTTCCGACGCTCCGACTGAGGATCGTCCGTCAGGAGAACATGCAGACGCAAACACACATTCGTAATAAAATGTGTCAATTATTATTGAAACACGTTTATTTATTTACATTATGCTTTAGCAGAGAATGATGTTCAGTAGACCGTGATTTACGATATAATTACAATCAAGGAGATTGCTAGACACTTAGAGACAGTTTATAAGGTTTTTTCCCGCGTTTTAATAATATCTTTGACCAATGATTACGATATCATTATAATTTAAATTTTGATAAAAATAGTTGTGAGTGATGTCCATTTTATGTATAGATATTTTGATTTAAAGTTTTTCATTTTCTCGTACATAAGAACACTATCATGAATCATTGCTGTCTCATTTAAGAAAACGATTGCATATTATTATAATTTTTCAATTTCAGATTACGGATCAAGATATCCAAGAAATGAAACTATGGCTTTCCTGTGCAGAGGATGATAATGAAAGTCTTCGGAAGCAAAATGCATTCTTGATAGATCAACTAAAAAGTATCAAAAATGATAAAAACCAATTGGGGAAAATACAAAATGTGAACAGAATTGTTCACTGCAGGCCAAATAAAGTCGCTAATTTCTGGTCAGAAAAGAGTAAAGTGGTTTGCAGACGACATTTTGGCAGCTATTTCCTTACGTTATGTTAGTGCTAAGGCTTATAGATAGCTTAGAAACAAACTTAAGTATCCACTTCCAGCGCTTTCTACTCTTAGAAACTGGGCACGAAAATTGATATGCAGCCCTGGTATTTTGTCGTAACTACTAAGTTTAATGACTGTGAAAGCAAAAAGTATGAACGAATATGAAAAACTCGCAATATTATCTTTTAATGAAATAAAAATATGCGGAAAAGTTTGTTATGATAAATCGCATGATAGAGTAATCGGACCTTGCCAGAGGGCTTGTAGGGAGCTGGAAGCAGCCAGTTTTTTATGACTTTGATTTTAATATGACAGAAGAAAAATTAAATGACATCATTTGTCATTTAGCTGAGGCTGGATTTCCAGTTGTGGCAATCGTTAGTGATATGGGCGGTTCTAACAGATCACTTAGGAAGAAATCAAATATTTCAGTCGATAACGTAAGCTTCCCTAATCCTGCCTGATCTGAGCAACAAATCTATGTTTTTGCCAATGTTCCCCACCTCCTAAAGCTGGTGAATCACTTTCTTGACAGTGGATTTGTGTGTTATAAATACCGATCCTGTGTTGGAACTGTTAAAACTAATATCACAAACCAAAGTCAAAATTGACCACAAACTAACCTTGCATCACCTCACTGTAAAAAAGGATGGGCGGCAAAAAGTCAAAACAGCAGTGTAGCATTTTTGAAATTCAGTGTCAAAAGCACTTGAATGGTGTGGAGAACAAGGCATGATAAAAGCTTGTAACTGGCCAGACTGCGCAAAAATGCTGAAATTGTTTAACGATTGGTTTGACATGTTTAATACAAGTGTACCAGAGACAGATCGGTGAAAGAGAATGAAAGCTTATGGCCTGGCACTAAATACTCAAATTGAAATTTTGGATGGAATGGTGGAAATGATTACAAATACAAGAGTAAAAGGTAAAAAATCACTACCACCATTTCAAACTGGAATTTTAATTTCCAGACAGTCTCTCAAATCTCTGTTTAATGATTTAGAACAAAGCTACAATTTAAAATACATTTTAACCTACCGTCTTAATCAAGACACTTGAAAACTTTTTCTGCAATAAGAACTGCAGGTCATTTACATCAGTAGTCTTCAACCTGTGGGTCGCGGGGCATTTTAAATTGGGTCGCCGAATCTGGTTCTCAGATATATGCAGTAGGTTTACTTTAACCCATACACATTGTTATTTCTTTGGTTTGGTGTGTTACAACTTACACACATTTTGAAGAAAAAAATTTAAAAAAATCATCTGCAAGGTAAGGCCACCAAACCACCATAAAAGTAATTATCCGAGTTCGCACATTGTATTTATGCGACCAAAAAATAGGCTATTTTTCGTGGGTGTACTGCGTGACTGAACAGGCACATTCGTCTTCCCAGCCGACCACAGAGAAAGACAAACCCTTCCTACCAACCGGACCGGTCACTGCGGACAGGTCAGTGAACCAAACAAAGGCAGGACGGGGTAAAGAAAGTCCCGTTATGGCCGGGTGAAGGGGGTGGCGACAAATGCTTGCAGATCTTTCTGGCAGTCGAGTGTCGGTCCATCTTGCGCGAACACTCAGTGTGAGGCCGGGTTTCACTCAGCAACTAACAGTGTCATACATGCCAACTCAAGTGTTGCGAATTTTGTCAGGCGTGAATGCGTGAGTTACCTGTGCAAATATTTGTGTTTTTTTATTTTATTTTACATGTAGCCGACATTGCGTATTGAGGTATTTTGTGCCAACAACGTATTTGTGTGAAAAAGGTTTCTAAACAATGACAAATTTAAAAACAAAAACTAGAAATCGACTTCAAGCGGACGACGATATGCGTGTGGCTTTGTGTCAGATTCAGCCAAGGTGGGACCACCTCTGTAATAACACCCAGGCTCAAGTGTCACGTTAAGTAAAGGTAGGCCTAATTTTACGTAATAACGTTTTGTGATTATTTGAATTTGCAATTATACATTCATTATTATTGTTATGTTTTACCCTTTAGAATTAATTGGTAGGAGAAAATGTAATTGATTGAATATTGCTTAACGTCTCATATTTATGCACTTTGGCTAATCGAGACGATGAGTGGTGATAGATGAGGATGAAGTATGAACAGAAGGGAGGAGGGGAAACCCGGTACCGGCACGTAGCCTACTCCTTTCGAAAAGTACCAAGGGGACCAACGGCTTAACGTCCCATCCGACAGGACGGTGTAACTTTGACAGTCATATAGGTTCCTCCACTAACCCGGACTGCCGAGCAGACGTCAAGGAGAACGAAGCCGTTACACTAGCTTTCGAACCCTCCATCTGCTCTAACCAGCGGTATACGTGTGTCTAAAGGCAGAGCGGTCACCCACTCTACCCCTGACCACGCCCGATTCTGCTTAACTTCGGTGTTCGAGTGGGAACCGGTTAAACGAGCTCGGCTAAACCGCTGGCAAAAGAAAATGTACAATGGCAACAGGGTCACTACTTCCCCCTCCCCCCACGCACACACAAAAATGGGCTAAGAAAAGTGTTGCCTGGGGTCGCAAAAAAATATGGCCCTTGAAGTGGATCGTGGGTTACAAAAGGTTGAAGACCACTGATTTACATGACCACCCACTGCCGACAGAATTCACAAGCAGAATTTGACTGTTTATATTGGGTAAAAATGAAGGCATTTTGTCAGATAGTGCTAATACAGCAGAGGATGAAACTCCAAAAATGAACTTGTCCTCCCCTCAACATCGACGGCACCTACATCATATTATGTTGGAAGCACACCACCTGATAACTCCGACGTTTGCGATGAGACCGAGGAAGACAACGACGATCCTTCAGATATGATAACATCATCAATGCTCAGTACAATAGTCAAGTCAGCTGAGGTGGGTGAGATAGACGAATTCGAGTTCGATGCTAGTGATTTTGATGCTATTGATGAACAAATTGTCTGGGTTAGCGTACATAGCAGGATATTTAGCCTTTAGAATGCATAACGAAGACCAAACCTTGGGAACTCCGACAGGACACTTAAATTTAGCTTGTGACCAAGAAAAAGTAGCATCCCGTACTACAACCAGAGTTTTTAGCTAAAGTCCGGATAATGGAAGATACCTTCTGTGTTTATAACGAAGCAACTGGCTTAATCAATTATCAAAATATTTTCCCGCACCCGAATGTACATCCGCATCAAAGAAGTCAATAGTAAAATGGAAAAGGAAGTACGAGAGAAACTTAAGAAAAAATGAAGAAAACGGTGAATTAAATTTAGTATTAGTATTATAATTATTATTTAAATTTAATTACATATTTAATTAGTTTATGTATTTATTTATGTTTTTATTATAACATTTATAGCAATTTGTATTTATTTGTATTGTATTTTTATCCCGGTATTTGAGTACTTGCAGTTGCTATTATATTATGAAGTATTTGATTTGCTCGTAAGCGTTTAAATAGGCTTACGGTCTACAATGAAATGAATTGACCAATCAGAAACAGTCAATGTTGAAGGGATAGTAAGACTGAGATGTTACAAATAAAAATATGTTGTATTATTTTTGTATAAACACACTCTTGTAACGAAGCACACGTCTCGATATTTGATGCATGATCATAAGAGTGATTCCCCTGTTTGTTTACTTAGCAAGCATGCAGGCTGAGTGCATACTTGTGTGTGGTGCACAGATGTTTGCCACATGTAAATAGGTTTTCTGACTTTTCGTTTAACCTCTAGTTGGTTCAAGTTGGTGATTGACTGAAAAGAATAATTAAAATATTACGAAAAGAAAAGAAATTGTATAAGATGTATAAGATCAGATGTATAATGCAACTACAATTCAGAGATCAAAATGTACCCGTCCTGATGGTCTAGTGGTTAAGACGCCTGTCTGGAATGCGGGAGATCTGTGGTTCGATTCCCGGTTGGGGCGGACTATTTTAATTTCTGAATTGTAGTAAATAATAAGAAATTAACTATTACAATAAGGATAATGCAAGTAGCCTAAATGAAAATTAATTAAATAAACTATGTTTATTTAAAACAATTTCAGTTACATGTTTGTATTAGTGTACTAAGTGTAATCTTGTATGCAATAAATAATTGCATGGTAACATGTAATATTATTTGTAATCCTATATTTCAGATGATTCGTATCCGTAATCATACATCCGTAATCACCATATCCGTAATCCGTAAAAATAAATCCATATTTAAAAACCTCTTGTGTTGAATCTCGGGTTGGAAGGTTGGAAACATCCATAAAGGTATAACCACCCAAAGATTTAATTTGTTATAATTTATAAATTAAGTATCATTATCCCAAGACCAAGAGGGTAACACTTGCGAGTATGCTGTATGTATCATTATTACGGCTAATATATTAGTAATTTACTATTAAGCTCATAAAACTATCTGCCCACATCATTCCTGAACACTATGTACATAATTACAAAATGCATGATAGATTTAAGTTTGGACAATGAATAGTTATTTGATATTTAGTTATTTAGTTGACGATGATAGTGAGGTTTTATCACGCGCCGAGCGGCAGCCCGCTGACGGAGCTGATCTTGACTACGTCATGCGCGGACTGGACGCAAACGCGTTCACCAGAATGCCAGACCTGGGTAAGGAAGAATATCATTGGATCATGGGCTAGGCCTATTTATCCCATTAGTGTTTTCAGCTTCAGACATCGCAGACCTAGGCTAGCCTAGGGGCGGTCTGTTTGACATGACCGACGAGTGTTTGTGAATGACATAACCTAGAACTTTGTGTGACTTTTCCCACTCAAACACAGACGGTTGGGATTGGTTTTAATTTTAATTCTAGCAAGTGGATCTAGCTTTCAGATTTGTGTAATTTGCGTACACTAGACCTAATGGATGTAAACAGGCTTTCGAATCTCGTAACTAGAACGGTGACGTCATATCAATCAAAAAGTATGCTTTGTAAAATGGCGACTACTGACGCGAAACCTTACCGCCCAATTTCGGACTGACCAACATACCAACGTGAAAGTTACTAGAGTAGGAGGGCTTTTAACATAAAGCAAAGGTTCAATACTGGTTTGTTATGTTGGCATTCGTGTGAACTGTGCTGCTCTCTGACGTCGGCGATTGGAACTCCGTGAATAGAACGCTGCTGCTATAGTGCGTTCTGAAAACATCTCGAGCCGGCCAGTCTCGAGACCGATCGAGACTCGTTTTTTGAGATTGAGATCGAGCGAGATTCGAGCAGTACGTTTTTCTCGCTCGAATCTCGAAAAGTCGAGACTCGCACAGCCCTAAATAGCTTGCTATTGTCCAGTTGGCCAACTCTTATCCTCGCTGGCTTGTTTGTCGCATTCTTGGACGTACTTCCACAACAAGCCCTAGTTTGTTGACGAGCAGTTTAATATGAATGTTTCTAGAGTTCTCAAATGACTTAACGTTGAAAGAATGCATATTATGGTAATGACAATAAGCCAGATGAAACAAAAATATGTGCTTTTGATAGTAGTGCAAGACTATTTTTCCTTATTTTCCGTTTTAAATGTTGCGCCATATTATTATTTACTATATGCTAACTACCAGTGTAGGAATATAGAAGGCAGTGAGAGAAGAGAGATTTTGGATTGGAGACTTTGTGAGAGTGGAGAGGAATAGTGGCTTGTGCGTTGTTAATTGTTTTGTGTTTTGATTGAAGTTATTGTGATTGTGAGAAGCGAGTGTAGTACCTAAATAAATCATATCATTAATTATAGGGCTGTGCGAATCCACAAAATTCGAATCCAAATCCGAATCCAAGATGGGTTCGGATTCGAGTTAATTTAAGCAGATTCGAGTTTTCAAAGTATTTGAAAATTTAAATTTTCCGACGTTTTCCCGAGTGTATCAGGAAGGCAGTGGCTTTTTGTCACCATGTTTGATACCCAAATACATCTTGATTTTGGTCTTAGGCCTAAATAGACAAAATCTTCAGAGCTGCAAAATGTGAAACCCCAAATTTACAGAAGGCATTTATATATTGTTTTTTAACTATTATTTTACTTGGCCTAGGCTTACTTGTTTGAACACATGGTCAACATAACCCTAGGTACTTATTAAAATGTTTTCTTTACAGAATGGCTAAGCCTAGTCAATAAATAATTTGGCATGACATATTTTGGCTTAGACCTTGCTTATCTCTTACACTCAATAAAGTCTATTTTTCCTGATACGCAAAATTCCATTGGAAAAGATTCGAATTCGCTTCGGATTCGTGAATCTTCGGAAAGATTCGATTCGGATTCGATATGAAAAGCATGGATTCGCACACCCCTAGTTAATTAACAATTGTAAAGAGTCTTGGAGTCCTTTAGTTTGTGATTGCCCAAGGTTCTGTTCCAGTACCAGCATCATCCTGAAAATCAAGCATGGACATGGAGCGTGGCAATGGTAAGGTAGCTTTTGAAATAGTAAAGCTAACAATAGGTAAAGATTGAATCAACATAAATAGAGCCAATAAAATCATCTAAATTCAACATCAAGAAGCTTATAAAACTTATTAACTTGAATGCCCACACACATCCAGACTATTAAAAACAAACGTGTAGTGGAAAAGTAGTGCGCTACATTTCTCGAGTAGCGCAAATGTAAAGCAGCAAAAAGGGGCAAGTAGTGTTAGCATTAGCATGCAACTTTTAAAAAGTAGCAAAATCCGTTATCAATCAACAAACATAATTTTAACCAAATAGCCATTCTAGGCCAAACACACTTGTTGTGGTTCCTTAATGTCCTCAGACCCTGCGTACCCTATGAGAGACACTCGAGGTTAAGTAAAGTAAATAGCGTCTCGCTGGGTCTGAGGAGGTTAAGCTGTAGGGCCTACATGATATAAGCTGAAGGGTCTCTGCCTACATGATAAAACCCAGTGGTGTATGCAGGATTTTTTGGGGGGAGGGGGGGGGCTAGGAAGAATGACTGAATGGGGGGGGAATGGCCCCCACAATAGCGCCGCAGGCAATTTAAAATGCGTAATTTTGAAGTGGTTTTTATGTGTTTTAGAAGAAGTAAAGGGGCTTTGCTGCATGAAAAAAAGATAAACGAATAGATTAATTTAATTTTTTGCTTAAACCTAGATGATTTGCAGAATTTAATATTTAAGCTGGGATTTTTTTTTGGGGGGGAAGCCCCCCGGCCCCCTGGGTATGTCACTAATAAAACCTGACCATGATAACATCATCATTACAACAAAGTAGTATTTCTGTCCCTTGGGGTTTGCTTGTTGTAATGACTTTCACCTGTATTGCAACCCAACATGGTTGCAAGAGAGTAATAAAACACAATTCAAATGGAAAAGGGATTGTTACTTTGGATGTGGAGCACATAACAAACTTACACTGATGCAAAACAGAAACGTCATGCGGTGCAGGTAGTTGGGGTCCGTTGCGAGTCCCACGATCCGTGGGATGATGGTGGTCTGAGCCCAAGGGGCACCAAACTTCTCAATTAACTTTCTCACATTATGTGTTGCTGCTTCACGGATAGCAAACACTGAAAGAAATACACAATAAGATAATATAAATATTAAATCAACTAAAAGAGTAGACAACACATAACTAACTTAATAAACCTGCAAGGGTCATGAAAATGAAAATGAAGGCATTTCAGATGAGAGAAGTATAGAAGTAGTTTATTGAACCAGAAAATGTTCCGAATTTTCAAGATTTAAAACATTTTGTGTTTACCAATTGCGAAAACATATTAACGTACAGACCAGCATAACCCCAATAATAATAATAAAATAATAATAATAATAATAATAATAATAATAATAATAATAATAATAATAAAAATAAAAATAATAATAATAATAATAATAATAATAATAATAATAATAATAATAAAAATTACTTTTTTATTTTGTTATTAATTCATTAATTACATATGTGCACATTTTTTATGTGCTTCGGTCCACAAAGCCTTAAAGTAAGGCTTGTCTGTGGTTTAAACCACAACAATGTGTACATTTCATACAACTACGGTGTTGTGCGAAGTTATTACAACAATAACAAAGAAAAATAGAACAAACTCAGTGGAACACCGTCCTGTATAACAAAACAAACTAAAAAAAACAAAACAAAACTTGAATATTGAATATAAAAATATTATACTTGAGGTAACACAAAAACAACACTGTATTAGATGAATAAATTTACATACTTGCACCAAGTATCTAAATATTTACAGACTCCTCCAAAAAAACAAACAAACAGACTTGTCATTCGTAATCAAATCTTAAAGCAAACCAACAGGATACATAATGAAAATAGTAAATTGAACAACTGCAATAAAAAATAAAAATGAAAAGCAAATTGTATATAATAATAATAATCATAATAATAATAATAATAATAATAATAATAATAATAATAAATAAAAAAATAATAAGAACCCCAACATTGTTGGGGTTACAAGCTAGTCAAGCTCGAGATAAGTTGCTGGTTAAATTTCTTATTTCCGTTGAAATACAAGCATTCTGTCTCAAATTTTGACTGCATCTTGATCTACTAGTGACGTACTACAAGTGACATTGAAGGGAAGTATTAGTTTTTATTATTTACACCAAGTTATTTTGTAGTTATATATGACTGAATAGACCTAGGCTATAAATTGCATTGAAACAGTTGAATTTTGTTAATTTTTGACAGTGGTTAGTGGTAGGCAATATTCATTTAGAGGCATTATTTGTAACTTAAGCAAGGTAATATATCTAAATAGTATATATATTTAGCAGTTTACGTAAGCACCGTTAATTATTTTGCAGAATCAAGAAACTTGAAGTCTTCTAAATTACGTCAAAAAAGAAGGATTTATAAAAACAAAAAGGGCAAGGAGGTTGGAAACGAAGACCTCATCACCGCCCTAAAATTGGGATAAATCATTGAAAAAAGTTTTTTTAAATTTCTTTTTAAATGCTTGATTTTTATAATAATAACAAATTAGGAGTGACTTTGCCCAGCTGTAGAAAAATTTATCTAGAACAAGAAAAATGGGAAATAACAGACAAGGATTTTTTCCTAAAAGTAAAATCCTACAGCCCACCAAAGCTAAAAAAAATGAGACAGCGCATAAAAAGGGAAAAACCAAAGGGGGATATGAAAAATTTTGGTGTGATGCATAGCTTTTATAGGTAACATTATTAGAGACTTTTTTAATAGGTTATAACCAAGAGCTCCATAGAGATTTTTGTTCGTGAAAAATCCAGTTTTAAAGAATAGTGAACAGAAAATAGCGGGACCAAAGGGAAAGAATTATAGTTAAAAGTAAAAGGGTTACCAGTAAACATATTAAATAGAATAAAACCCCCAAGTAAAGGACAACTACAAGCGAAATCAAGATGATAACGGCAATACATCAGCAAGGAAAAAGCGAAGAAGAAACCATTTCCCCTCCCAGAGCTACTAGAACAACCAGAAATCCGGTCTAGCCATCCCTGCTAGAACTTTAAAAATCTCCCAAAAACACACCAACCCTTCCCAACCCCCCCAAAAAACGTCCAGCCCAAACCAGAACCCCGGGACCCCCCCAAAAACGTCCGGGCCCCTACCAAACATCCAGACCTACCAAGAAACGTCCGGGCCTACCAAACGTTCAAAACCACTAAAATCCCAAAACCAAACCAAAGAAGAAAAGATACCCAGAACAACTAGACGATCAAACACAAGAGGTAGTTATGCAAAACCCAAAATAAAAAAAACCCTGACATGATCAATCAAAGAACATCCTAGTTTTACCCTTTAAAACAGCCATTTTCAATTTTTTGGGGCACAAAACCCAAAACATAAAAAACCATACATTTTTATCAGATTACACGCAAGACCTATCTTTTTCAACTTTTATGCGGAATTTTTGTTTTTCCGGGTTGTTAGCAGGGGTTTTAATTTTTTGGGTTTAAAAGGTAAATCTGAAACATCTTCAAAGAAAAAACAGGAGAAAAAAGTACAAAAGGGGAAAATCGACTATTTGGGAGAACGTTGATTTTTGGGAGAGATTCAGTCGACGGGAAAATACCAAAAGGGGTAATGATCTAAAAATGGTTTAAGAACTCCCAAAAATATATTTAAAAGATTAAAGGGTTTCAACAAAACATGAAAAAACTTAACAAATTATTAAACGTTTTTGGTTACACTTAAACAAAAAGTAAGTCTCAAGCTAAGGATAAAAAAAATAAAAAAAAATGTAGTATTGGAAAAGAACAAATCTAAAATGTTTAAAAAAAAAGGAAAATCATTATCCCAAAAAAATCTGGGCCCCAAAAGAAATAGTAGGAAGGGAAAAACCCCCAATTTAAGACAAGATAGAAGAGTTTTGGACGGGAAATTGGGGAAAACCCGGGTACCCCAACCAGGATGCCCCATGGATTCGGGATGAAATGCTGGGATGAGCGATATTAAGAGATAAATTTCAAAGGTTTTAAACTATTGAAATTTAAAAAGTCGACAATCAGTGCACCACATGCTGGAAAGCACCGGTAATGAAATTTAAAAAAATTTTGGGGAAATAAGAAATTAAAATACAAACTCACAATAAATTAAAAAATGCCCTCAAAATTTATAAAGGGATTTAAAAGAAATACCCGAATTCTTTATTTAAGGAGAAACCTTTCTCAAACCAAAGGGGAAAAAATGACACAAAGGGAACCCAAGTAAATGTCGGCCATTACTGTCTCCCAAACCTATAAAAAAATATTGACTTCATCATAAAAAATAAAGTATATAATCTTGCGAAGAACACAATTTCTTTGGCCAGGAAAAAAAAGGATGCTGTAAAAATCACAGGGTTTAAAAGAACAACTCTTATCGACTCTACTGTAATGACCAGGCACAAAATAAGAAAAGGAATTTCCGAAAACCCTACATTGATTTACAAGAAAGTTTATGACTCAACACCAACACAGGGCTTATTCAGATTTTACAAATTTTTAAAATAAAACCCGTAATTGTAAATTTTTTAAAGACAGTAATGAAGACATGGAGAACAACATAAAACTAAATATGAAAACCAGCGATACTACAGATCCAATACAAATTAAACGGGGGCATTTTCCAAGGTGATTCTTTAAAAATTGCATTAGGGTTTTTTTGTCGGGTCTTAAAACCCACTGTCGCATATGCTTAACGAATAAACATACGATTCAAAAATAAGGGCCCAAAAATATGATATGTCCCCAAAATTCCCCAAACCCATTTTTACATGGATGAACCCAAATTGTATGCACAAATTTTGCTCAACTAAACAGTTTATCCAAAACAAAAACTTTGAAAATTTTTTCAAAATATCTGCATGGAGTTTGGATTAGACAAATGTAAGGGCGCTACATTCGAAAGGGTAAGGTTCCGGGAAACAAAAAGTTTTCCCGCTAGATGTGGGGAAAAAAGGGTTGGAATAATGGAAAGATAACGTGTATACCAAAAATTTAGAAATTTTCACAAGCCCGCCAGAATTGAACTAAATTTAAGGAAAACCCCCTTGATAGATCAACAAGAAACGACTAAAATCTATCCTCCCAAAACGCAACCCAAACGGGAAAAAAAAGATCCCATTAATAAAACATATGCTATACCATAATGACTATTCATTTGGGAAACATTAAATGGAAAGCAAAACCGACATCCACGGCGTTGGAAATATTAAATCCTTTCTCACTTACCAAAAACAGGGAAAACATAAACCTAAATCACGATAAGAGTTTCACTTCCAAGGAAAAAGGAGGACGGGGGGCCCAATTGATTTTGAACAACCTATATTATAAAAAAATAGACATTTTAAGAAAAAACCTTTTTTCAAAGGCAACCAATCCACACCCACTAGGGCTGTGGGGGCACTGACAAAACATTAAATCCACTCAATCTGCAACAAAAATTTTAATTACAAGGGAAAGTAACTGACGCTGCAAAAGAGTTAAAGTTTTTTCAAAAAGACCCCACATAAAGACATTTGATGAAATACACAAAAAATCACGTAGATATTAAAAACATCAAAAAGGTTGGGTTAAAAAACGAGGGAAATATTTGGGGAAACAGAAGGTTTTTATGATGGTATTCAAAACTAAGTGATTTCGACGAACAAATTTTAAAAGATACTAAACCAAAATGCCCAGTAAAAAAGATCAAAGTTAAAAAAGTTTGTGGGGAAAGGGGGGTTAAAACAATCGGGGAAAACTTTTAAACCGGGGGCCAGTCCTATGGGCAAAGGGGGGATTACCTCTTAAACATAATCAATTTCTAACCTTTTTTCACCAAAAACAAAACAAACAAATTACAACCTCATTGACACACCCACACCTTACTAAAAAATACAAACCCGAGAAGACTAGATAGAAAGATTTTTAAAATTTTAATTTTTAAACCCCAAGTTATAACAACCAAACCCATACATCACAAAAAACCGGATTTAAAAATAATTGACAAGAAGAACAAAACTCCTTATCGCGGTTTCTAGCCCAAAGTCCATAACGTCGGAACCACGTGGAAAAAAAAAATTGACAAATATAATGAACTTGCAAATTTAGATCAAGAAGATTTTGGGAAAAAAAAAAGGTTAAACAATCCCATTCATTATATCAGGCAACGGCAATCATACCCGAAGAAGCTACATGAAAACATTAAAAAACTAGATCTACTACCCCAAAGTTACAAGGAACTCAAAAGGCGGGAATACTTAAAACGTGTAAATAGTTTTGTAAATTTCTAAACTAAGAATGTACTTTTGAGATTCCAAAACAAACTTCCTCCTGACATGGTTTTTTGTGGTTTCCCTATCCGAAGAGCAAATGCTAGGATTTGGGGCCGAAATCGGCCACGACCTAAAACAGCAGAAAAAAAACATCACTACCAAAAAATTTATAAATGATTTTTTTAGTTAGAGTTAAGACAAAATAATAATGTTTAATTTGGTACACAGGGGAATTTCTTGAAAGTAAGTCCGTACAAAATTTAGCTCTGGGTTTTTAAACCCATTTTTTGAAAAAACATCCCTAAAAAAATAAAAATAATAATAATAATAAATGAATAAAAAAATAAAAAAATAAAAATAAAAAAAATAAAAATAAAAATAATAATAATAAAATAATAAAATAATAAAATTAATTGTGTTCCCAAACCCAACTGATCCAAATCCCAAGTGATCCAAAAAAATCGTCAAAAATTTGAATTTTAAAATATTAATTTTTAAAAAAAAAGTCGTTTTTTTGCTCAAATGATCCTTTACTCAACCGGGTCGAAATATTTTAAAAATTCCAAACCCAAAATCTTTTCCCTTTTTGGGTCAGTTGGGTTGTTAGGAAATAATAAAAAAAATAATAAATTCTTCGGGTGGGGGGGGTTTAAAAACCCAACCCCAAATGTCCAAATGCCCCGGGGCAGCCGGCGAGCCGCTGTACACAGCCCCGCGCAAAGTGGAAATGCGGGGGTTAGGGATCCCGATGAATTTCCCTCGTTCATCCATGAATGATTTAGAAGTGTGAGTACATCATGTCGAACGTGGGGATTCCGAAAATCCAGCTCCCAAGGTGCTAGGTACAATATTTATCGTATTTATCATCCGTTTTACAATGTACAAATGGAAAAATGAGTTTTCCTTGAATATTGACATTAAAATTCGATAATCCCTTTCGGCAAATTAAAAAAATACTATTCAATCTCTAGCGCTTGCTAGTTGCTAGCATGTACGGTTTGAATTGTTCGGGGAAGGTATTAAACTTTGTATCACGGTGCACATTATCAAATTTATTAAATCCAACCAAGTAATTTCGTTTCATTAGAGACGGCGGAAATAAGAAAACAAAGCTGAAGCTGTGACGTGAACAGGGCTCGAATTTAACGCTCGCCCGAGGCGAGTGTATTGTTGCGCTGGCGAGTAACTTTGGGAAATCAATCGCCCGGGCGAGTGATTTTATTGGTGAGCCGTAACATTAATTGCGTACATTACGTTTCAAACTATGCGGTCAACAAATATGTGGCGGTATTTACAAGAAGTTGATAACCCAAACAAGAAACAGAAACCTAATCCTACTGCAGACAATGCAAAACATGAGAAGAATCGAGTGCGCCTTTTTCAAGAACGCTAGCTAACAGAACACACGTGGCTACGTTTTGACCAACAACTAAATTCAACGTTTTGTTCTGTTTGTGAGATATCTAACGTAGGAGATAAACACGGTCCATTTGTAAAAGGTAGCCAAATATTACGTAATTAATTATTATAACGAAATTACGTATTTAAGTTATAAGTACAAGTAGTGGTTTGGAGTAAGAATACGGACTAGTGTTTTTAATTTTGGACTAGTAAATTTACAAGAGCACTCGCCAAGGGCGAGTGCTAAATATTTTAAAATTCGAGCCCTGGACGTGAACTTAGTAAACTGTGGCACCTATATTATTTATTTATTATTGCTGGTAAAGCATGATGGTATTTAATTTATTCATTCAAAAACAATTAATACTTTAACAAAAGTTGAAAAATCGTACTCAAGTGCTTATTACGATATAATAGCTATACATTTAATTGCACCAAAGTTACCAACAAAGTTGGTCAAGCTAAAGAATCGTCACGAAACATTCATGCATTCTCACGCTCGTAAGTACTCACATTAATTTGTACAACGCTCTAGAGAAAATTTGAATTAACACATTATGCAAATTCTAAAATGCACAAAACATTGACATTTTTATACAGGAAAAACATATAAAAAACAGAATTACTTTATATAATAAACACTACTATTTCGACGCACCGCGGAAGCTCCCGTTGCGTGCTCCAGATCCTGATTGAACAATCTTCCTGAGGTTATGGATTGAGTCCACTTAGACCACCCACAGACATTCCCTTCAAAATACTTGAAAGGATTTAGACTACTAAAGGCAGACATTTCAACCTGGACAGGTTTCCCACAATAAATTTTAAGTTTAATTTAACCAAAGTACGTGGCATGTTTGGATGAGCGTTCCGAGCATAGCGAGCAAAGCGAAGATTCCATTCTACTACACTGAAGAAAAAAATCCGAAATGTTTCTGTATTTTTGTGTGTCTGTTGACACGATTTTGGCTAAACCGATAATCCAATTGCGATGAAAATTTCTGGAGGCCTGTAAAATCTCTGAACTTAGAACTGCCACAATTTTAAACGCAATCGAAAAATTATTTTTTATGCAATTTTACGATTTTTTTTTATTTAAAAAACATTTCTTCGACTTATATAACACCTACATGCTTCATTTGATTCTAATGATATATTCACAGAACCTAAATTATATGAATTAATAAATTCATGTGAAATTTGAGCGCAATCAAAATATTATTTCTCATGAAAATCGCAATCTAACGATTTTTTTTTATTTTAACATTCCTTCGACTTATAACACCTACTTGCTTTATCCGATTGTGATGATTTTTTCACAGCACCGTAATTTTATGAATTAATATATTCGTGTGAAATTTGAGCGCAATCGAAAAATTGTTACTCATGATAATCGCAATTTTACGATTTTTTTTGTTTTTGTGTGTTTGTTAGCACGATTCCGGCTAAAGCGATACTCCAATTGCAATGAAATTTTCTGGAGGCCTCCTAAATCTTTGAACTTAAAACTGCCACGTTTTTGAACGCAATCGAATAATTATTTCTCGTGAAAATCACAATTTTACGATTTTTTTTTATTTATAAAAAATTTCTTCGACTTACCTACATGCTTTATCCGATTGTAATTATTTTTTCACAGAACCTTTATTTTATGAATTGATTTAATCTTATGAAATTTGACTAAATCGAAAAATTATTTCTCATGAAAATCTCAATTTTACGATTTTTTTTTTAAATTTTAACATTTCTTTGACTTACAACACCTACATGCTTAATTCGATTGTGATGATTTTTTCACAGACCCTTAATTGTATGAATTTATATATTCGTGTGAAATTTAAGGGCAATCAAAAAATTGTTTCTCATGATAATCACAATTTTAAGATTTTTTTTTTTTTAATTCTTTAACTTATAACACCTACATGCAGGGTTGGGTAGGTAAAATACTCGACGTCGAAAACAGGTATTATACCTAGTATTATACGCGTCGAATATACACGTCGTAAATTACACTTTATGACATAAATGACACGTCGAAAATTACTGGGAGAAAGAGCTTAGGTATGGTAGGGGCCTAGGTCAATTGTGTATTGTTACTTTGAGCAAAATTAGTGTGATTGTTTATTTTTGTAGTATATCTTAGCCTACATACAATGGCAATATGTAAATTATAACTATAAATGTTACTATTAAATAAGTTTACGTTAAGTAGGGGTGTGGAAAGGGAAACCAAACAGCTTACCTGGTCGGTGACTGCAGGGCTCTCGTAGAAGAAAGACACAAATAAATAAACATAATACAAGAAAACGTCGAAACTGTTTCGGCCAAACAGGGCCTTGCTCACTCGACAGAGCGGAGAGTTAACTAAACTAGGTTTGTACAGATATATACAGTTATTTACAAGTCACGCCAGTGGCGCTGTTGGGTGGAGGTGGTGGAGTGCAGGAAAACTAGGAGGGGGGGGGGGGGGAGCAGTGGAGTACACCCTAACGGATGTTGAGGTTAGGGGGAAGCCTCGAGTTTGGTAATCCACTGGTGAGCCAGCTCCCACCTCCTCAGTTCATGTTCATTGCAGTGGGCAGGCAGGGCTCTCACAACACTGGCCTGGGAGCAGGCGGTGAAAGGCAGGGTGTGAGATGCAGCAGGCAGGGCCATTCCACTGGTTTTTTCAATGTTGCCTGCTTTGGTATCGTGTCTATGGCCATTCATCCGTGTGTTGAGGGCGTTGGTAGTAAGGCCTATATATTCAGCTGGGCATCTACTGCACCTCAACTGATAAATGACGTTGGTGCTTTGGCACGTGTTGTGTCCCTGGATGGCGTATGTTCTGTCCGTGGCTCTCGCTGTAAACGACTCGGTGGGTAGGTTGAGTTGGCATGTTTTACAGCGAGAGCTGTCACAGGGGTAGGAGCCAGGTGGTAGGGCTACTTGGGGTGTGTCGGTCCTGTTCCGGGGGTTGCGTTTAACCAACAAGTCCTGGATGTTGGGCGGACGCTTGAATGTTACCCGCGGGATGTTGAGGTTTTTGGTCAGGGTCGAGGTGTTCAGCAGATGACTGTTCCTCTTCATGATGCCGTTGAGGGCATGTAGGCCAGGGTGCCACTGGGTGATGAGGGGGATTGTGTTCCCTTGTGTGCGAGTGGTTGGGTCTCTGGGGGCACGAGTCATCTGCTGTTGGATCAGTTTAGGCGGGTAGCCTCGGTTGCTGAAGGCTTCCGAGATTTTGCTACAGTATGCGGCCAGGTCCTCCTTGTCGGAGCATATTCTCCGGCCCCGGGTGGCCATGGAAAAAGGTAGGGCCTGCTTCATAGATGAGGGGTGGCAGCTGTCGAAGTGGAGATATTGGAGGCTGTTGGTAGGCTTGAAGTGTACCTTAGTTCTTAGTTGGCCTTCCTCCAGGAATAGGTCCACATCTAGGAATGTCACTTGATTTTCTGAAATGTTCCACGTGAACTTCACCGGGAAGTTCAAATTCAGGGCGTCCAGGAATGTGAGAAGTGTTCCCATCCCGTGGGTCCAAATGCAGAAAATGTCGTCAATGAAGCGTAGCCACAGTGTCGGCGTGAGTGGTTGTCCCTTAAGAAAGTCTGTTTCCAGTTTTCCCATAAACAGGTTCGCATAGGAAGGGGCCATGCGGGTCCCCATAGCTGTGCCTTTAGTTTGAAGGTAATGTTTTTCTGAGAAGGTGAAGTTATTGAGAGTGAGGATCATCCGGGCCAGACCTACTAGGAACTGGGTGCTCGGTGTGGAGTTGGTAGGCCTAATGTTTAGGTAGGCTTCCATGGCTGCGAGTTAGTTTACAATTAGGATGACTTTGGTTAATGAAACGCGAGGAAGAAGATCTGGGGAGGCTTTTGGCTTTGTCCAAATATTTACGATCGGGAAAGCAGGTGACCTTGGTATCTTGTGAAGTTGCAGGTTTTCTTTGCTTCAAGTTCTTTATTGCTAAATTAACTATTGATTCATGGTAGGAAATTAGTGAGATAATGCATGTGTGCAATATCCGCAAGTGCTTTCGGGGGACAGTTTAAGGTCTTTCATCAGCGGCAGGCAGGTGGGGTGGAGGGAGTCCTCAGGCACTTTCATCTACACAGCTCACCTTGTAATAAGTACAAACACTTGCTTAAAAGTTCAAAATATAATGTTGAGCTCATTTGTTTTTAGGGTTGATGAAAGTAATGCTGGGATTTGAATTATTGGATGAGCGTAGCGAGCAAAGCGAAGATTCCATTCTACTACACAGGAGAAAAAAATCCGGAATGTTTGTATTATTGTGTGTCTGTTAGCACGATTCCAGCTAAACCGATACTCAAATTTAATTGCGATGAAATTTTCTGGAGGCCTTCAAAATCTCTGAATTTAGAACTGCCAGGATTTTTAGCGCAATCAAAATATTATTTCTCATGAAAATCGCAATTTTACGATTTTTTTTCGATTAAAAAAAAAAATCGACTTCGAAGCAACACCCACATGCTTTATACGATTATAATGATTTTTTCACAGAACCTTAATTTCATAAATTAATATATTTGTGTGAAATTTGAGCGCAATCAAAATTATTTCTCATGAAAATCGCAATTTTACGGGTTATTACGATTTATAGCATTTCTTCGACTTGTAACACCTACGGTACATGCTTTATCCGATTGTAACGATTTTTCCACAGAACCTTAGTTTTATGAATTAATATATTTGTGTAAAATTTGAGCGCAATCAAAAAATTATTTCTCATGAAAATCACAATTTTACGTTTTGTTTCGATTTTTTAAATTTCTTCGACTTAGTTTTATGAATAAATATTTTCGTGTAAAATTTAAGTGTAATCGAAAAAAAATTGTCATGAAAATCCCAATTTCACGCTTTTTTTCGTTTTAAAAAAATTACGCTCATCCAACAACGCGCCTGAAAAAGCGTTTGCGAAGCTTCCTAGTATACAATAATATTCCTTATTAAATTTTCGACGCGAATGTTCTACATATTCTACATATTTGAGTTATTCCACACAATTATTTTCTACGCGACGTGTCGTATATTATTTGCGACGCGTCGTTACCCAACCCTGCCTACATGGTTTATTCGATTGTAATCTAGGTGCCCGTAGGGGCGCCGCAGCCAAGCCGTGGTGCGCTACACACTCCGGCACCTTATACAGCAAGCAGAGTTGGGGTGATTTCGAGGTGTCACCCAGTCGTCATGAAACGTGATGTGAACCTAAAAACTATCAAAATCAAGGGGATTTGTGAACCTGACAACATATGCCAAATTTGGTTGGGGTACGAACATTCCTTCTTGGTGAAAAAATGGCTTGAAACATGCTCAAAATCACTTTAAGGATGTATGTTACTACTACTACTCCTACTGACTACTACTGTCTAATTCGTCAGTTTCAATTGCCCAGCGATTCTGACCAAACAAGTGGGGCTACAACTTTCATATTTTACATGGACATTGAGGTAAGTGATGTAGTTCCTTTTGAAAGAAAAAGTTGAAAAAGTTTGCTGGAAGGCTTCCAAATAAAGGTTTTAATATAAGCCTTATAGAGGCATACAATCAACAAGTAACTATAGTTACTTGACAATGATCGCCCACATTGTTAACAAAAAACATGTTTTTGGGCCACTAGAAATGATAATGCATTTATATTTAATTTAATTTATTTTTTTATATTTAATAATGCATAAAATAAACATTAGCATTAGACACATTAATATGTGTATTTCAGACTTCACAACATGTTGTAGTCGGCTTCGCGGACTACATGACGTGGTCGGCCGTAGTTTTAACGCCACTGGTTCAAAGTGCCCCTCCTGAATTCATATTTTATTTATAAAGGGAAAAATGGTAAAAATAAAACAATATTGATTGACTAATAATCCGTGATTTTCAAGTTAATGATGAGATAATCTACGTTGAAAACTTTTGAAACACGACCAAATTTATTCATATATTGACATCATGTGAATCATGTCATATCGCATACTCTCTTCAAAAGGTCACTTATACACAATATATTAATTATTAGTTAATAAAATTATTAAACCAACCTTGCACATCACAATAATAACATATTTCTCAGGGTCATTAATCGGGAAACACTCCCGTAGCTGCAATTGATTATATGGAAATCAACCCTCAAATTACAAAATCCATCTCAACCGGATATCAAACCCAGGACTCCCAATTGCCGGTTGCGTGTTTTACACCGAAGTTCAGGCGCGTAGGAACGTTTTGAAAGTTGGGGGGGGGGGGGGGGGATATTCATTAATATGTTGTGTGGGCTGTAACTGGGGTTTGGGGTGAAGCCCCAGCCTTTCACCATTCTACAGTTATTTCGTCATGTTTTTTAAGTGCACTCGGACTCTGTAAACGATGTTTTACAGAAACTATCTGCGTTCTATAAACTAAAAAATGAACGTTTAGTGGTCCATTTTAATAAATTTCAAGCTAATTTTTTATGTAATGACGAAACATACAGGCAAACCTATTCGTTTTACCAGGTTAATGACTGTCGAATTGTATAAGTGTATGTGCATATTTTCTACGAAAATTGTGGGATTAATATTAAACTCACATTAGTTTTGTCCCCCTGATCCCACCCCCAGTTCCTACGCCACTGCCTAAGTTAAAAGGATCGTTCACCTCTTCTCTTATGTATAGGTATTCCCAAACATCTATATTTTACCTAAGTAGACTCTATTTACAACAAATTCTGTACCGAAATTAATCATAATCACCATATAGTAATTGTTAAATAAGTAAGTAATGAAATAGACAGCGTTCAACTCGGCCTCTGCCGGTAGATAGATCAACAGTTTTGGGAGTACCTAGATACATGTATCTAGATACTGTATCTAAGTACATTGTGTGTACCTTTACCTATACCTAGATACAAATTTTAAAAATTGTCCCTGTACCTGTATCTAGATACTATTTTTTGTGTATCTTCAGCAAGTTCAGATACAAGATACTTTCTGTCAAATTAATTACATTTTAATATGCACATTGTTATTAAAATTCTAGATTTGGTTTATTTGGTCACAACCGTTAGATCATAATGCTCCACTCTAGCCTAGAGGATATGAGGGAAGTTTTTCATGTCGCTGGCCAGAGCTCGCCTCTAGTTTTGGGAAGTAAAATACTTCCCTACATACTAGCTGATGTTTCCGAGATGGATTTTTTTCTCTTTTCTCTCCTTTTACGATCTCTAGGCCAAATTTTCTTCCTGACCTAGAGGTGGTCTTATAAATTAATTCTTATATATGCATAAATCTTAAATTTAATCAATTTCTTGAGTACCGTTTATATACCATCGTTTTGGGCATTTAGGGAATTCAATCCAAAAGGCAGGGAGAGGGAGGGAATATTTTTACCCTTTTAAGAATAGGCTAACTAATAGCATGTTTGAAACATTGTTGGCATTGAATTAAATTAAGTCAATAATGATCTCCAAATTGATGGGCAAATAATGATTGAAACACATTATATTGATCTCGTAACTAAAATGTTGTATTTAAGACTAGGGAAATAATATATTCTTCCAAATGGGGCACAAAATGACTTCTGTAAAAAGGTTAAAAAAAATTAAAACATTTAAACTCGTCTAGATTTACAATCACAAGGAAGTATCAAAGTGCACGCAACGTTACATTGTAATAATATTTTCACTTATTTTCCCTTCAAGATGTTCTCAAATCACTTGTTATCTTATCATATTCATACTTATTTAGTTATCAGTATTTATTTAAAAAAATACATATGTATCTATCAGGTACCTTACTAAGTATCTAGTATCTTTACCTAGACACATTTAAAAAAATGTATTTTTACCCGTATCAAGATCCATTTGAGCTAAAGTATCTTTACCTACACCTAGATACTTTAAAAAGGATATCTTATCCAACACTGGATATCAAAATGTCTTGCGTTTAATGACGCGCGGGCAGGGGAGATAATATGACATATAGTTAAGTATAACATATTCGCTTCAAATAAGATTGAAATAAAAAACGCATGTATGCATGTGTTATTCAGAACAAGTATCAAGTGTAATTACGAAATTACGATGTTTCGACAATCGACTTGATACGCGCACTTAATATATTCACTGACACACAGGCGAAAAAAATATTTACCGCCGATGCCAGTATGTACTCTTCGTTCGTCGTTTTGTCGAACATGCTGTTGATGTGAATTTTAAATCTATGTTTGTGTTTGGAATGGTTCTTCTAAACTATAGCATATAATAAGTTATATTATATGTACATGCATACTTGAACGATATAATCGAAAAGCGTTTAGCTAATGGGCCTTAAAAAAAACATTAAACACTGCCCAGAAACCTTACGCAGACCTTTCCACATCAGTAAGGCACGTGCACTTGTTTAGATCAAGCGTTCATGGACATTGATGATTGGTGTAATAGGTACCACTACAACGGATGAGCCGACTTTTTCTAAAGCTTGTCGGCTACAGTTTCGAGGTTTATTTGATTTATTTGTTATTCGCGCGTTTATTTCTAAATTTTAGTTTGGAAAACAGAGCAAAACATCAAAATGAGATTTATATATTATTATAGATGGTTTACCTTGAGTAGTACATAGATACAAAAAAACAAAACATGGCAAATTACTAAAGGAATAGGCGGCTCGCTAATCACTAAACACTAAACGCTCATCCATCAAAGCACCTGTAACATGCATTCGTGATAATTAAATAACAATGCGCTTCCGATGAGAAAAGTCTTTGGACTTGTCGAAAAACTGTGGTTTGACATTCAAATTGAGACTTTGTTATGGAAAAGAAACAAAACCACAGGCTTGTTATTTTACATTTTTGCATCATGGTTCAATGCATGCCTTAAAATTTTTTTAAAAACTTCTAACGGTAAATGGTAGCCAAATGGCAAGCGCTAGTGGGAGAATGGATTGTTATAACTATTTAATTTGACGAGTTGGATTATCTAATTGTTTACTTAAAGTCGATTTTCAAGGAAAACCATACTTTTCAATTTGTACATTGTAAAACGGAAGGGAAATATTGTAGTCAGCGATTTGGGGTTTCGATTTTTGGAATCGTCATAGTTTTCTCGTTCGCCATGATGTACCGACACTTCCAAATCCCTCTAGAACGAACTCAGATGTCATCTCATTCCTCAAGCGATTTTCCAGGAAAACCACACTTTTCAATTTGTACATTGTAAAACGGAAGGGAGATACTAAAGTTAGCGATTTGAGGTTTCGATTTTCGGAATTCTCATAGTTTTTTCGTTCGACATGATGTACCAACACTTCCAAATCCCTCAAGGACGAACTCAGATGTCATCTCATTCCACAAGCCCGCACTTCTACTTGAGCGCGCTAGTGTACTAGCCGCGCTCGCCGCGATTTGGATCAGTTGGGACGGCTCTGACGTCACCCGAATACTTTTATTATTATTTTAATAAAACCGAAACTTCCCAACTGATCCAAATCCCAACTGGTCCATTGCCCAAGTGATCCAAACCTGGTTTCAGTGCATTTGGATCACTTGGGCTTTGGACCAGTTGGGAAATTTAATTATTTTCAATTTATTTTAGATCACTTGGGTTTTGGATCAGTTGGGATTTGGATCAGTTGGGGCCGTCCCAATTAATAATAATAATAATAATAATAATAATAATAATAATAATAATAATAATAATAATAATAATAATAATACACAGCAGAAAGAAAACATCATCTACAAACCATATTATAATTGACTTATTTTAGTTAGAGTTAAGACAAAGTAATAATGTAGATGTAATATAGGTATACATGGAAGTACTTGACGTAAGTCCGTACAACATGTTAGCTCCGGTTTTGACCGAGTTTGTATGAAATACATCCAATAAAATAATAATAATAATAATAATAATACATATTTTATAACTACTGAGATTCTTAGAACAGTTAGGTTTAATAAGTATAAACAAACTCCTTCCAAATCGCCGGGAAATCAATGCTGTTAGATGTTAGATGTGTCGACCTTGGCTGGGAGACGGAGTTTTATGTTTTGTTTGGTTTGTTGCCTTTTAAAGGATACTGAAAGTACCCGAAATATTGCTTTTCCTTGATTTTATATATATATTTACTAAAAGAACATGATGAGTCCAATTATTGTTTATACTAATAATATATATATTTTTTTTCAATTCAATTCAATTTATTTGTCACAAAACACATATTATCATTGTTACATCTCAAAGAAACCCACAAAGCCCATTATGCGGGCTCATCTGTGGAATAAACAACATCAAATAAACAAAACAAAAACAACCATAGAGGAAGGAATCATTATGAAAATACATTAACAAATCACAAACATTAAATAAACAAATTGAAGTAGATGAACCGGAACTTAAAATAAAATAAAACCCAACCCAACACACTGCTTTCGAGTATACACAGTACAGTATATACATCGTCAAGGCTTTTTAAGTTACTTAAACATAACAGAAACCTGTTAGAAATATAGTTAAAGGATTAGTACGAAACAAGGTAAGAGCAAAACAGATTTAGGCAAGAGCACTCAATTGAGACAACAAATGAATTTTTATTTCTTGCTTGACCTCGGAAATTTTTGTAAAATTTAATAACTGATCAGGTAAGTCATTGAAAGACTCGGGGACTAAACACTCTAGGCGCCTTTGACCGTATTTATTATTACTCCTAGGAACTTCAAATTTTTGTTTTTCCTGACTACGTGTGCATTTATTTTTCTGCACAAGAATTTTATAATCATTTTTGAAGTAATATTTTATTAAAAGTTGGTACGTGAAAAAGCCGTCAACAGGAAGAAGGTTCGCGTCGACAAAGTTTGACAATTGCGAGGTCTTATTTGGCGTAAAAGCTTATTTTGTAGTACACGAATTTTATTAAAATGACAGTCAGATGAATACCCCCACGCAAGTAGACCATAAGATATAATAGATTCTGCAAGAGCGATATAAACATTACGCAAAACTGAAAACGGTAAAACCAATTTAAGAAAAAAACACTGCCGGAGGCAGGCTCGTAGGCGCTTACAGATCGAGTCAATATGAGTTGCCCAGCTGAAATGTTTATCAATTACCAATCCCAAATAAACATGCAAGTCAACATTCTCGAGAAAATCACTACATGCACACGTCAGCGGATCTACATGATTATGCAAACATTCATTGGAATGAGTGATCACCCTGACCTCTCGGAGACAATCTCTGATTTGAGGTGCACAAATGAATAATTTTTGTTTTATTTGCATTAATTACTAAATCTCTATCATGAATCCCTTTAACCACTTGCCATACTACCACGTCTGCCAGATGGGTGCGCCACCCGTGCCTCGCCATACTACCACGTCTGCCAGACGGGCGTCAGGGGGTGTTGCTTTGTCAATAGTGGATGGCATGTGAATCAATGACTTTTGAGGAAAATCAAATTTTTAATATATTGTGTTTTTTAGAATATTAAAAATTGTGGGGATTTTTTTTAAATTTATTTTGGGGGTAAATTATCCTGTGGAATAGTGGCCAAGGGTGGAGGGGAAGAGGGGGGAGGAAAATGTCAAGATCCGATGAGAACCAATCAAATTACCTAAAAGGCTTGGCTAAAGACCCTAAAATAGTTATTTTTATTTTTTTAGAATTTCATCCAAAAAATGGGGAGGGGGGGAAAGGAAAGAAAGGGGGTGATAAGTAAACAGTGGGGAGGGGGGGGGGGGGGGGGAGAATTACTTTGGAAGGTGTTTTTAGGTGGCAAAATGTCATTATCAAATAAAATCCAAACAAATGACCTGAAGGTAATATTTTTTTTTGGGGGGGGAGAGGGTAGTTGGGAAAAAGGGGCGGGGTATGGGCAGAGGGGTAGTAGTCTGTAAGGGGTTGGGGATGTCAAGGCTGGAAAGGATTAACAGATGGGGGGAAAAAAACATTTTTGTTTGTTTACTTTTTTGGAATGATAAAAATATAGGGGGGGGTGAGTCCCAACGTGCTTTACTTGGGGAGGGGGGGGGGGGGTGGTTATGGAGACTTATGTCAATATCGGATGAAATCTGCCAAAAATTTCCATTTAGGGAAATAAAATACTAAACTTGGGCCTATTTTTGAAGATTTTCAAAAATTTAATGAAACATTATGGGGGGATGGGGGGGGGGGGGAGGAAGGGGGGAAGAAAAAAATTCGGTGGGTGATAAAATGTCAATGTGGGATAAAATAAAAAAAAACGAAAAGGGGAAGAAAATTTAGAATTTATTTTTTTCCCCGTAATTTTTATTTTAAATAGTATTTCATGGCAAAACAAGTGTGTATAAATGGTATGCTAAGGGGTTTTAACCCTCTCGCTACTGGTGTCCTCTATAGTGGACATCAACTTCCAAAATTTATATCCGGGTAAAAGAAAGTTTTTTCAATTTGATCCCTTTTTTCAAAAAAATTTCCCGAGCATTAAAAATAAATACTTTTTTCCCCATCCTGATTGGACAAAAAGTGCCTGTTTTAGAGAAAATCCAAAATCCAAATCAACAAAAAGAGTTAAAAAAGGGAGAATTTTGGTTTTTCCCGGAAAAGTAATATATTTCTAGTATTGCTACCATTTGAGTTACAAAAAATGTAAGACATGCAAAAAATTCAGAAAAAAATCTTGTTTTAGGAATGTACATCAAATTTACATGAAGCTTTAATTCAAAATCCAAAATTTCCCAAAATTCCTTAAAAAACAGAAAAAAAATATTTGAAAAACACAAAAAATCATTCAAAAAAATTAGTATTTTGAAATAATCGATTAAAATAACCTAATTTTGAAAACTTAAATCTGGAAGTAGTTTTTGTAAATACAACTGACCGTCAGGAGATTCAACAATAATATTTTGAACATCACTGTTCCTGTGAGTAACTGGTGAGAAGTAATTTGCAGGTAGTTAACCGAGCCTAGAGTTGACAGCTCTGGAGCAACCAGCTTCCCACCGCCACACACCGCTCTCACTCTTCCTTATCCATATTACGCCGGCTCACGAAAAGCGAATGAGGGGCTGGCCCAACGATATTAAATAAATACGTTACGAGAGAAAACAAGATTGTGTGATTATAATTTTTAAATGGTTAACACTCGAAATGTCAAATGATATGTAAATTCAGGTAACCGCCCATTAGACCGCGGAAACAATCGCGCCGCCCGTAAGACCGCCGCAACAAGGTCGACGCCCATATGATCGACAGGCCAATAAGACCGACTGGCCAATAAGACCGACAGGCCAATAAGACCGACGCAATAATGTCGACAGGCCAATAAGACCGACAGGCCAATAACACCGACAGGCCAACCATCTCGTCGCAATAATGTTGACAGGCCGATTACCTCGACAGGCCAATAATGTCGACAGGCTAAATATCTAGACACGCCAAAACCGAGAAACGCTCGACATTACACGAAATAAACAAGTAGACCTACAAATGTTTAAGGGTTTACATTTACCGAACATTTTTACAACCAATGCCACTACAATAGACTTATGGTTGGCTTGTCGGTCTTATTGGCCTGTCGACATTATTGCGTCGGTCTTATTGGCCTGTCGGTCTTATTGGCCTGTCGACATTATTGCGTCGGTTTATTGGCCCGTCGGTCTTAATGGCCTGTCGACATTATTGCGTCGGTCTTATTGGCCAGTCGGTTTTATTGGCCAGTCGGTCTTATTGGCCTGTCGATCATATGGGCGGCGCGATTGTTGCCGCGGTCTTTTGACCGTGAGCCGTAAATTCATATCAATAATCGCGCCAAAATGAGAATAACATCGCGACAATATTGTGTACAAAAAATATCGCGCCGATACGGAATAAAATCGTTAATGATTGCAAATAAATTCAAAAAATTGATTACTGTTGACTCGTGTTAGCTATTATATTTAATTAAAATCATCAATAAATTTAATATCTACGAGAAAAGTAGTCTGTTTCATGATAAAATAGACCTTTCCGACAGGATTGTTAACAATTGTCGTGCTTTTGATACTCCTAAACCTACATTTATGTTTTTTTAGACAACACTTTTTTTTGTAAATTGAAAGCATCAATGTTAGCACAAATATGCATGGTATTCATAAACCGACTGAAATTTGATAGCGTCTCGACGCCTTGAAGTCAAGCGACGTAGATTTTGCTTTTGCGTATATAAATCTACACGAACAGCATAAAACTTTTACTCATTAAAAATAAATAGCTGTAGTCGTGTTAGTTAAATCAACTCCATTTTTATCAACATAAATATAAATATCGATTAGACAAGCAGTCTGTTTAATGTAAAAATAGACCTTTTTGACAAGAATTTTGAGTTTGAATACCCCTTAAAACTTCATTTATGATTTTTTTAGACAAAACAAGTTGTTAGATTTCACATTTCAATGTTAATACAGATATGTATGTAATTTATATACAAATTGAACATTGATAGCATCTCGACGCTTCAAGTCAATTGACGCACATTTTTCCTTTGCGCGCATTAGTCTAGCCTACTCAAACTGCATAAAATGTTTACCATGTAAAAATTTATTTAGAAATTTCTTTAAATTGTACTCGTGTAATTTATGTAGGCCTATTCATTTTAAATCAACACAAATTTAAATCTTATCAGATTAGTAGTATGTTTCATAAAAATAGACCATTCCGATTACATTGTTAACAATATTGTCGTAATATAACTACCACTAAAAGCTACATTTATGGTTGTTACTCACAAAACATATGTTGTAGGATTTCATACTTCAATGTTAATGCAAATATGCATGTAACTTGCAAACAAACTGAATATTGATAGCATCTCGACGCCTCGAAGTTAAATGACGTACATTCTTCATTCAAGCACAGGAATGAGCATGCATTACGATTACATTTGATTCTAAATCGACATAGATAAAGCAAATGTGTACTTGAAAAAGTTGGACATTGTACTAAATAAATACATATTATTTTAAAATAATAATGTATCAGCATTATTATATCTGGGGCGGTTCCAGGACCACTGAAAGGGGTTATGGGTGATTGAGTTGGCTTAGCCTAAAGCAAGGCTGGGGTGTCTGGAGGCACGGTCCCCCGACCCCCTCATAATCATGAAAAACTAGTCGAAAAGGAACTTTTCATTACACATGGTGAACGTTGTACGAAAATAACCAAACATGAGGACATTGATGTTCAAGAACTATTCTCAAACCATGAAGAAGCAGACACACGAATTCTACTACATTCTAATCACGCAATTCTAAAGGCTATAAAAATGTCATAATACACTGTGATGATACTGATGTCGTAGTAGTTACACTGCATTTTGCCCCATTTCTATACAAATCAGGTGGACACATCATCATTAAATGTGGTACCTTAAATCGGCTACGATACATCAATATAACAGATCTGTCACGAAACCTCAGTAGTAAGATCAGGAATTCCCTCATAGGTCTTGACGCAATCACTGGTCGTGGCAAATCATATGCATACAAACTGTTATCTAGGGATCATAACAACACTTCATCACCTCTTGCTGATCTGAGAGAAAATTAAGATATATCAGATAGCGTGATTGCAGAAGTAGAATCTTTTGTATGCCAAATGTACGGCGGTAAATGCGAAAATAGTGTCAACGAACTTCGCTACAAATTGGTTTGCTTCAAAAATGGTCACATTGAGTCACACAGTTTGCCACCATGTCAAGACGCTTTAAAGAAACAAATACTACGAAGTAATTATCAAGCTGCTATATGGAAACGTTCACTTGAGCAAATGCCTGTGATTCCATCTCCAGAAAGACACGGTTGGAAGAAGACACCATCCATGGAGATCGACTGGATGGATTGTCTCCCAGCTCCTGAAGCGGTTTTGGACCTTCTATCTTGTACGTGTCGAGCAAAGAATGACTCACAAAAGTGCCCCTGTGTAAATTCTAAATCGTATTGCACTGACATGTGTAATTTAAAAGACTGCACAAACTTGAAACAGCTTAGTGACAACGGACATGATGCAGAAGGCGACGATAGCGTCTCCAGTTGTACAGATGACGACACTGAGGAAGATTAGGCATGAACATTGAACAACTGTGTCGCAATCAGTAATGCTATCTTTATAAAGGGATTTGACTTTTAAGTTTAGGTTTATACGTATTTTATTATTTTCGAGTGATTTATGTTCTGTGTATTTTGTAAACCGTTTTGAAGTTTGGTACCTACGACATTAACTTTGGAATAATGCTTGTGTCATGTATTTGTGTTGTCTGCTCGTATTTGGATCTGAACAAACGAGATCTTTATACGTGACAATTGTGTGAAGCTAAGGTAAAACTTCTTTATCAGGTTAGGCCTACTTTTGGGTTTGTCGTTACCTTTACCTCTTTCAGTGTTATGTATAAGTGGGCATTTCTATTAATATTCAATACATAATGTAGAGAAAAGTCTAATGGAAGATTGGTATATTTTTTTTTATAAATTCGTAGATGTGTTCATTATGTTTTATTAAGTGTAAATAAAGTACCTCATATGCAAATGGCATTGTCTTCATAACATATTTTATTTAAATTAATCTAATACTCTGCAAAAGTTGTTACATAGATGATGAAAGTGTTATACGATTGTAAGATTACAATTTGGTTGTAACTATTTTACTGCGCTAAAAGCAATGTTGTAAGTTTAGGAAAAACTTGGAAAATGCATCCAGCCTAAGGCGCAGGAAATTGATGGAACATTAATATTTTGCCAGGGGCAAGGCAATATTTATAAAAATACTATTTAAAGTAGGGGTCTGCGGGTAGTACTTTTTAAGTTCCGGGCGGGTTCGGGTAGTCATAATATCTACGGGTTTCGGGTCAGGTTCGGGTAAAGAAAATAACACTGAAATTTCAATAGGGCAATGCCAATCTGGTTCGCCTGGATTTTCCGCCAGGTTCACATGATCGGGGTTTGGTCACAAGACTCTTTACAATGTGGTTCAAAGCCCATGGCCTCACCCTGACTTAAACTTACAAAAAAGAATTAATGATTAAATATTAAATTCATTTTAGGGACCCTGAAAAATAGCAAATAAAAAGTCTTCATTTTGTTATAAAAAATCTTTAATTTCAGTATAAAAACTCAAAATAAAGAATCCATTTCGCCTAAAAAATTCAATTATTACAAACTATTTTTTTCAAATTTCGCGAATTTTCAAATTTCCCGCCGTTTTGCCGCCGTTAAGTTTCAAATGTTGGTACTTCGTAGATCAAGAAACAAAGTTTCTATAGTTTGTATTTGTTGTGTTGCCGACCCTGTGAGGTGTGACGTCACCAGCAGCTCAACAGCTGTTTTAGTGGCCTATTTTCTCGCAAGAACCTAGTAGCCTAGGTACATACTTGGAAAATGAAGGAAAAAACTGCCGATTTCACCCAAAATTTTGTGAAAAACAATAGAACTGGCTGTATTTCGCCTTAAAAGTAAAAACAGTCTTATTTTTCTCCATTTCGCGAACGTTTTTTGACGATTCAAGGGTCCAAAGTGGTAAGCAATTTAGGCCTAGGACTACCAAAAAAAAAAAACGATTTACATTTATAAAAGCCCGAATTTCGGGTATGCTTCAAAACCCGAAATTACCCGAAATTTCGGGTACCCGCAGACCCCTATTTTAAAGTAAAGGGACAATTACTGCACATTTAATCAATAATGTTATCAGGTCATCAAACATAAATACAAACCGGTTATGCATATAAAGTTAGATTATTTGAGATTGTACACGTGTAGATTTATATTTAAATTTAAATCCCAACAATATAATAATGTTCTAATAGTAACAATGTACAATGTACAATGTCATGCTGATCTCATTTTTTTATTATACTCAAATGTCCTATCTTGTAGTAAGGTAACCTATCTTGTAAGAATGGTATATATTTTTTTTTATTAACCAGACTTCTAATAGCATAAATGTTTGAAAAGGATGATATAAAATAAAATATATAAAAAACTTGGCCAACTAGTACACAGCAACTTGTTGTATACCCATGTATGTTACCAAAAAGAAAAATGGCACCGTAGTATATATGGTCTGACGCTGACGTGCTCAAGTGAAGAATGGAATTCACTTGCCTTCGAGGCAGCGCGACTCTATCAATGTCTAGTTGTTTTATAAGTTATACACATCTGTTTTAACACTTAAGTGTGAAATCCTACCACAAATGTTCAAAATAATTGCAATTATAAATTCAGTTTTCTGGGTTACTAAAACTCAAAGTACAACTCTTTGTAAACACTTGTAAAAATGGTACAAATGGTCAATATTAACCGAACACACTACTAATTGAATTGCATAATAAATGTTCGCGAATTGTGTTTCTTAAGAGTATCCAGCACCACAACTAGTACACTGAAGTTTACTATATGCCTCAATCTCAAATCAATACAGCGTATCGTAGTTTAAATGACTTCATGTAACAAGTAGAAAATGTACGTCGCTTGACTTCGAGGCGCCATAACGCTATCAATATTCAGTTGGTTTATAAATTACATACGTATTTATAATAACATTCAAAGGGGAAATCCAATGACATGTTTTGTCTAAAACAAGTCGAAAATTTAGCTTTTAGGGGTATCCAAAGTACGACAATTGTTACACAATTTGTCAGAAGGGTCTATTTTAAATGAAACATACTACTTATCTGATTAGATCGAGATTTCTATTGATAAAAATGGAGGAAATTTAACTTACACTACTACAGAAATGTATTTTTAATAAGTAAAGGTTTTAGTCTGTTGATGTAGACTTGTGTGCGCAAAAGTAAAATGTACGTTGCTTGACTTCAAGGCGTTGAGATGCTATCAATATTCAGCTGGTTTATGAGTTACATGCATATTTGTATTAACATTGACGCATGAAATCAAATAAAAAAAAGTGTGGTCTATAAAACATTATATATGTAGCTTTTAGGGGTATCCAAAGTACGACAATTGATAAAAATCTTGTCTTAAAGGTCTATTTTTCATAAAACAGACTACTTTTCTCGTCGATATTTAATTTCTTGTTGATTTTAATTAAATATAATAGCTAACACGAGTAAACAGTCATCAGTTTTTTTATTTATTTGCAATCATTAACGATTTTATTCAGTTAGTGTAGGCCTAGACAAATATGCGCTAGCGAAATATGTACATCGCTTGACTTCGAGGCGTCGAGAAGCTATCAATATTCAGTTGGTTTATGAATACCATGCATATTTATACTAGGAAACGCTCAGTTGGACGCGTTGATAAGCAAGCACGTGCTATAGCTAGACCCACATTGCACATTTTTTAAAATTTTAAAATTTGCGACGTTCGCTGTCCACAGGGCCATGTTTCCAATATTATTTATTATTGCCAAGGTATTTGGGTAAACCCGTGTGTAAACCTTTATTTTGTGGATAAAATCCACCGCCATCTAGAGGACCTTGACTCCTTGGGAAAACTATTTAAACTCTTTGGTGACAAATAATAGACTGCTTCCTCGAAAGTATTTTGATTACTTCTAGGTGGCAGTGCATTAGAAACTTCGTGCGTCTTTTCGTTGCCATGGCAACGTTACTTTTGTTATAATGTAATTTCCATCTACACTACTTATCGGATCAAAATAAAATTAACATATTCGTGACCGGACGGACATTCTAAATGATTTGGCTATCTCAGATTTTGTCGCCGTTTAGTTTGAAAAAAAACTTTCGATTAACTTTAATGTAACTTTTTAACTTTTTGAACGATTTTGCTACAAAACTAATGGCATATAGAAACGCTCGCTTAATTAACTTTGATGCTTGAAATCCACAAAAAAAGAGTTGTCGAAAAAAATCATAAATGTAGGTTTTAGGAGTATCCAAAGTACGGCAATTGTTAAAAACCTTGTCGTAAAGGTCTATTTTTTCATGAAACAGACTACTTATCTGCTAGATATTTAAATGTGTGTTAGTTTGAATGAAATATATATCCAACACGAGTAAAATGCAACAAATTTCATCTATTATCTTGAACCAATTACATTTCAACCTAGTTAATGTAAAGTAATGTGCGGGAGCGAAATTTGGACGTCACCAGACTTTAAGGCGTCGCGACGCTATGACAAAGTACCATCTTGATTAATTTTCTGTAGGATGTGAGGAATCCAACGATGTATGCCACGTTTATTCACCTCAAGTGAGCCATTTTTTTCCTCTGGCTCACGGTCTTTACTGTTTACTGGGAGTGCAAAGAAGGTACAGATCTTCAAAGAGTTATTTTAAAAACAATTACTAAATTCTGGGAATATTAAATAATAAACTTCTTTGATTGTTTGATTATGGCTTTTGCACGAGATTTGTTTTAAAAACCTCAATCAAACAATTACTTTGCTTAAGGTAATTCGTCAATCAACTCCAGACTATTGGTAATTTCTGAAGCTGGTTGGATTGTAAGAGTAGGGGCCCAAATTTTGAAATACCGGTAAGCATTTTGATCAAAACGTCGCTTTCATAACGCCACTTGATAACATCAATTTTTTGTGGTTTGAATGAAATGCTAGTTTTGAATCTTTTACTGAAGTTGTGCCATGAACTTGCTTTGCTGTTCTTCCCGTCAGCTATCTCTCCCGCAAGCCGAACATTGCCAAGTAAGGGAGCTATCAAATACGAGTATCAATGCTCGTACACCAACGTCGTACACCCAAAGACCTCAGACAAAGATAGGCCTACTACACATATTACATGTTTATCCAAAGTCTTTGCGTTTCCTTGTTTGTTTACGTTCTCCAAGCCGTAGTGCCGAACATAACCTAAAAAATACAGTCAAAGTGCATTTAAACCGCAAGAAGATCTTATTTCATCAATAAACGATTTGTATCGGCAAAACTCAACGTTTCATAACCGACAAATAACAAAGATGCGTCAGGGAAAAAACTCGCATGCATGCTAAAAGGTAAATAAAACGCGAGGTGTCGTGAATGTTGGCAAGACCTACGGCCAAGGTAGGCCCTAGGTCCAAGGAGGTGCTAGTCCTAGCCTATTAACAGGCTTTCTACCTAGGTAGCCACCTCACCTTACTTACCATCTCTTACACCTCGGCTTAGCATAACCTTGATATACTCGGCAAAATCCAGAATCAGGCCCTTCGACTCGCCAGCGGTGCAGTAAAGACAACACCAGTGGCGGCAATGGAAGCCTACTGTAAAGTAGAGCCCTTAATACAGAGACTAGAGCAGAAAGCCATCATACTGCATGAAAAACTGACGAGAATTGCCACATCGTGGCTTGCCTTTCCAACGGCGAGCACAGCAGGACACACAAATTTTGGCCAAAAGACAACACTCCTAAAAACGGAGCACTGTCCGGACCTGCTACATCATCCTCGACAAAAGCTTGCCAGCCTACATGTCAATAGCCTTCCAAACTCTAACCATCAAAATTGACTTCAATCTTCAAGTGGAAGGTATGGGCAAGAAGGAGGAAAAAAGCCAGCCCGAGCTGAAAGTGCTTACTGAAGCGCATCTGAAGAAGCACTACCCAATATCCGAATGGGTGCATGTCTTTACGGACGGCTCCCGAGACAGCTCGGGGAGGAATACTAGCTTTGGCTTCCACTGCATCTTCTTTGAAGAGGCGCACCTGATGGCGCCAGGCTCCAGCATATTTGATGCAGAAATAAATGCCATCTCCAGAGCAGCAGAGAAATCACAGAAACACCAACCTTTCCACTCAAAAAGACAAAATTTGTCATTATCTCTGACATCAAGGCCGCCATCAAGAAAATTTGTCAGATGGAAAAATGTGAAGAAGCCTCCCTGTCCCTTAAAAAGAGTTTAATCAAAAATGTGATGCATGGAAAAGTGCTTAAAATTCAATGGGTGCCCAGCCACTGCAACATCCTGGGCAACGAGAAGGCCGACGCACTAGCCAAGCTGGGCTCGAAAAATGCACGGCGAGTATCTCCTACAACTCTGCCAAAAACCTTGCCAAGGAGGGCCTCAAGACATCCTATGGAAGACTTCAAGAGGCCAAGATGTATCACAAACCATGGCGGGACGAGGTCCTCAAAGGGCCAGACAAATCCTGGACAAGAAAGGTGGCAACAGCGCAGTTCCGGCTGGCCACAGGACATGACGTCCTGCAGCACCATCTGAGTCGATTTCAAATCACAAAGGAACCAGCAACTTGCAAACTATCTACATCGGGTTTTCAGGACAGAGCGCACCTCCTCGGCTGCGCCGCACTTAAATCTGACATTGACGCCCTGCCAAATAACCTGAGCGGAGCAGAGAAGGAAGCACATATTTACTGGATAGCCAGGAAGAAAAATGATTGAAAAATCAAGCTTTTGGCATAGGATAAAAAAAAGTATAGTTATAATAACAGATAAAATCCATGAAAATGGAAACCATGTGTTAGTAGCCAGGCCCAATATATGTACATGATATTGTCCTAAGGTAGCCTGTCTAACTAGGCAAGGATTTGGGCTAGTAGGAGATCAACCCACTACTGTCATGATCTAATCCTGTCGGCAGCTTGAAACCAGCTCGCGGCCAGGAAACCTCAGCGCAGTCATCCATTGACGTGGGACCATTTACATATTTGTTTTACATTTTCCCGATAAAATTATAGCGACAACCTTAAACGAGTGATGTCTATCATTTCATTCAGTCTTGTTATAACTAGGGATGCACACGATAATCAATATTATCAATAACCAAAATTCAATATCGATTATCGAAATATCAAATAATTGGTCAATAGTGGCACGAACTTAACTCTAAAGACAAGAGATTATCTCACGTTGTGCCATGCACTGGCTGTGCTGATGGTGTCACACTCAAGAATTGTGTTTGGAAATGAGCTATCAGTTGATAATGGAAGCCAAATACATGATATCGAAGACATGCAGAAGTAAACGGAACGGGTTTGTTTTGTTTTGACTTACACTTGCCACACTTGAGGTTCCACTTATAGGTCAGAACAGGCTTTATTGGTGATATCGATTTGATGATGACATTACCATTTTGATAATTGACAATGAAAAGAGTATTGTGTATCCCTAGTTATAACAAGAGTTTTACTGTAAGCCTGCATGGTCGTCCACAGCCATAATTAGAAAATGGATGAAAGATTGACTTGAATTGAAATATATAGGCATTTTTATTTAATAGGAACTACTGTATTGTGCCGAATATAGGCCGAACCTAAATATAAGCCGACCCCCTAACTTTTCTTGTTGAAATATTTAAAAAATACGCAAAAGCATGCAAATATAACCTGGTAAGGGACTTTTTAGATTTAAAATAATGAAAAAAGGGTAGGCTTATATTCAGGACAATACGGTACTATACTTAGGTAATGCTAATTATGATCAATTAATACATACCTTGGTCAATCAACCACGTCATACACAACGAATTCAATTTCTCGTCAAAGAAGTCCTTTCCGAGTTGTCCTGCCAGAAGTGGCATGTATTCAATTATAGCTAGACGCACCCTCCATTTTGTGTCTTCCGCTAACTCTACAATTGCTGGTAATAAGGACTGTGATAGTTGCTGTATACCGATTACTTCGTTAACACAGTCCAAGTTTGAAATTATATTTAATCTCACTTCTGGACATTCATCCTTTAATTGTGATAAGAAGATTGGAACTAGATGCTCTACAGTGCTGGAATAGAAAAGAAATAACATCAGTGTTGTGGGCAGACTGGTAGTGAATCAATATTCCAGATATCACAAACAACTATTTAAATACTTAAAACTGTTGGATGAGAATTTACAGTACTTGTTCATTAACGGGACCCCCTTCAATTTTTTGATAATCGGTCCCCCCCCATCGTTGTTTTTTTTATTTCTGTTCACAATGAATAATTACAACTTGCGAGGAGTTGAATATGACTCAAGCCAAGAGTCAAGACAGTGAACTTGACTCACACGTTCTACGTGACTCCTGGCGAGTACAGTCCATTGAAACGCGTAGGCCTACGTAAGAGCAGTCGTCGCCGTGGTACTTTTCCGTTGAAAGTCCTTTATATTTAAAATAGCGACGTTAAAGGTTTTGTAGGAGGAGTATTTTAGTGAAAAAGGTTGGTATTGTCCATTATGTTGGCGTAGGCCGTGTCACTCCTGATGCAAGCATGTAGCCGGAAAGGATGTTTTCGAGGCTTCGTTCGAAGTAATTGTGTTGTCCTGGCCTCCCGGAATTCGGATGGAGTAGATGTAGTAGTTGTGATTGTCTAATGACATGTTTTCACTGAATTTTTACATTTTTTTTTTGACCGAATTTACATCCCACTGAACAAGGTTTTCATGCAAAATGCAGGGGTTTATTCTGGAATGCTTTGAATCTCTACTGACTGATGATTGAGGCTAGCACCCAGGGTTGGTTGGGTAGGTACAGTAGCGCGCCGAGCCCTTGAATCGAACAGGAACAAGCCCCCTCTTACAGGACCCACCCACCCTCACAAATAAACACATGAATGGGGGGTCTGGGGGGTAGCCCCCCAAAAATTCCGGGGGGCTAGGGAAAAATTTTATTCTTAGGTTTTTTGCTTTTTTTTTAAAAAAAATCCTTTTTTAAAAAAAAACCCTTTTTTGCAAGAAAAAAAATTTTCCCAAAAAACGTTTTATTTTTCTTTTTTAAGCCCCCGGCGGCTTTTCCCCGTTTTATTAAAATTTATCTAATATTTAAAATTTTTTTTATTTTTTTTAAAAAAATTTATTTTAAAAACCCCCCAAAAAAAAGGGGCAAAACCCAAAACCGGGGGTTTTTTTAGGGACAGGGCAGGTTCCCCTTAGGGTTTTTTAAGGAAAGTCTAAAAAAACCCCTAACAACCCTCCAACATGGAAAAGAAATTTTTTAAAACCTATTTTCAAACTTTTTTTCCTTTTCAAAAAAAAAAAATCCCCCTTTTCATTAAATACCTTTTTGAGAAAAATACCCCCTGAACCGGGGCGTTTTTTTTTTTTTTTAAACAAAAATTATCAAGCGGTAGAAAAACATTTGCTGGTTCAAATTGTTCACTTACACTAAAGAGAAAAAAAAGAAATACACTTGCCCCCGCTTAAATTTGGCTGACGAAACCCGCTGCTATCTCACATGTTCTGTTGGTGTATATGGTTAATGACAAGCTTGTTATTCTTTCTCCAGGTGTTCCAGGTTCGAGCCTCGGTCGTCGCAGGTTTTTAGACACACGAAATTAATATGCAATGTTACACTTCCTCTGGGCTGTCTAATGGTGTATGTCATTCTTACAGGTTCACTCTGCATCACTATCAAATTGATTAAATCAAATTATAATGATAAGAACCAATGTCTTTGTCACCGTCGTACCAACGCTGATTTACGCGGCGGATGAACCGCGGATTAGAGGAGTAGTAGAGGTGGGTTTGTATCGTACACGCGGCGCTTTCGACGCCATCGATCATTATCAACGTCGTACCAACGCTGGTACACCGCGTTAACCGGCGGCGTTTCGATGTGGTTTATTTCTGTAATAACTCTTCAAATCCGAAGTTGAGCATGACGTATATCCAACGTAGATCCGACTTAAGTGGTACAGGTGGAACAACGTTGAAACGACGTTCGTGTTCTACCCGGATACGACACGGATACGCTACTAATACGGCGTAAATACGCCACTAATTACTACCGGCGTACCAACGCGTATTCGCGGCGGATACGAGCCTGTAGAGCGCGTAATCCGCCGGCGTTCCGACGCCGTTCATCCTGTCATAACTCCGGAAATCCGCCGCGGAATCACGACTCAAATACGACGTTGTTCCGACGTAAACGGTACCCGCGGAACAACGTCGGAACGGCGTCCGTGTTCTACTTGGGGTGTGTTAGTTTGAATGAAATATATATCCAACACGAGTAAAATGCAACAAATTTCATCTATTATCTTGAACCAATTACATTTCAACCTAGTTAATGTAAAGTAATGTGCGGGAGCGAAATTTGGACGTCACCAGACTTTAAGGCGTCGCGACGCTATGACAAAGTACCATCTTGATTAATTTTCTGTAGGATGTGAGGAATCCAACGATGTATGCCACGTTTATTCACCTCAAGTGAGCCATTTTTTTCCTCTGGCTCACGGTCTTTACTGTTTACTGGGAGTGCAAAGAAGGTACAGATCTTCAAAGAGTTATTTTAAAAACAATTACTAAATTCTGGGAATATTGAATAATATACTTCTTTGATTGTTTGATTATGGCTTTTGCACGAGATTTGTTTTAAAAACCTCAATCAAACAATTACTTTGCTTAAGGTAATTCGTCAATCAACTCCAGACTATTGGTAATTTATGAAGCTGGTTGGATTGTAAGAGTAGGGGCCCAAATTTTGAAATACCGGTAAGCATTTTGATCAAAACGTCGCTTTCATAACGCCACTTGATAACATCAATTTTTTGTGGTTTGAATGAAATGCTAGTTTTGAATCTTTTACTGAAGTTGTGCCATGAACTTGCTTTGCTGTTCTTCCCGTCAGCTATCTCTCCCGCAAGCCGAACATTGCCAAGTAAGGGAGCTATCAAATACGAGTATCAATGCTCGTACACCAACGTCGTACACCCAAAGACCTCAGACAAAGATAGGCCTACTACACATATTACATGTTTATCCAAAGTCTTTGCGTTTCCTTGTTTGTTTACGTTCTCCAAGCCGTAGTGCCGAACATAACCTAAAAAATACAGTCAAAAGTGCATTTAAACCGCAAGAAGATCTTATTTCATCAATAAACGATTTGTATCGGCAAAAACTCAACGTTTCATAACCGACAAATAACAAAGATGCGTCAGGGAAAAAACTCGCATGCATGCTAAAAGGTAAATAAAACGCGAGGTGTCAAGAATGTTGGCAAGACCTACGGCCAAGGTAGGCCCTAGGTCCAAGGAGGTGCTAGTCCTAGCCTATTAACAGGCTTTCTACCTAGGTAGCCACCTCACCTTACTTACCATCTCTTACACCTCGGCTTAGCATAACCTTGATATACTCGGCAAAATCCAGAATCAGGCCCTTCGACTCGCCAGCGGTGCAGTAAAGACAACACCAGTGGCGGCAATGGAAGCCTACTGTAAAGTAGAGCCCCTAATACAGAGACTAGAGCAGAAAGCCATCATACTGCATGAAAAACTGACGAGAATTGACACATCGTGGCTTGCCTTTCCAACGGCGAGCGCAGCAGGACACACAAATTTTGCCCAAAAGACAACACTCCTAAAAACGGAGCACTGTCCGGACCTGCTACATCATCCTCGACAAAAGCTTGCCAGCCTACATGTCAATAGCCTTCCAAACTCTAACCATCAAAATTGACTTCAATCTTCAAGTGGAAGGTATGGGCAAGAAGGAGGAAAAAAGCCAGCCCGAGCTGAAAGTGCTTACTGAAGCGCATCTGAAGAAGCACTACCCAATATCCGAATGGGTGCATGTCTTTACGGACGGCTCCCGAGACAGCTCGGGGAGGAATCTAGCTTTGGCTTCCACTGCATCTTCTTTGAAGAGGCGCACCTGATGGCGCCAGGCTCCAGCATATTTGATACAGAAATAAATGCCATCTCCAGAGCAGCAGAGAAATCACAGAAACACCAACCTTTCCACTCAAAAAGACAAAATTTGTCATTATCCTGACATCAAGGCCGCCATCAAGAAAATCTGTCAGATGGAAAATTTTGAAGAAGCCCCCTGTCCCTTAAAAAGAGTTTAATCAAAAATGTGATGAAATGGAAAAGTGCTTAAAATTCAATGGGTGCCCAGCCACTGCAACATCCTGGGCAACGAGAAGGCCGACGCACTAGCCAAGCTGGGCTCGAAGAATGCACGGCGAGTATCTCCTACAACTCTGCCAAAAACCTTGCCAAGGAGGGCCTCAAGACATCCTATGGAAGACTTCAAGAGGCCAAGATGTATCACAAACCATGGCGGGACGAGGTCCTCAAAGGGCCAGACAAATCCTGGACAAGAAAGGTGGCAACAGCGCAGTTCCGGCTGGCCACAGGACATGACGTCCTGCAGCACCATCTGAGTCGATTTCAAATCACAAAGGAACCAGCAACTTGCAAACTATCTACATCGGGTTTTCAGGACAGAGCGCACCTCCTCGGCTGCGCCGCACTTAAATCTGACATTGACGCCCTGCCAAATAACCTGAGCGGAGCAGAGAAGGAAGCACATATTTACTGGATAGCCAGGAAGAAAAATGATTGAAAAAATCAAGCTTTTTGGGATAGGATAAAAAAAAGTATAGTTATAACAGATAAAAAACCATGAAAATGGAAACCATGTGTTAGTAGCCAGGCCCAATATATGTACATGATATTGTCCTAAGGTAGCCTGTTAACTAGGCAAGGATTGGGCTAGTAGGAGATCAACCCACTACTGTCATGATCTAATCCTGTCGGCAGCTTGAAACCAGCTCGCGGCCAGGAAACCTCAGCGCAGTCATCCATTGACGTGGGACCATTTACATATTTGTTTTACATTTTCCCGATAAAATTATAGCGACAACCTTAAACGAGTGATGTCTATCATTTCATTCAGTCTTGTTATAACTAGGATGCACACGATAATCAATATTATCGATAACCAAAATTCAATATCGATTATCGAAATATCAAATAATTGGTCAATAGTGGCACGAACTTACTCTAAAGACAAGAGATAATCTCACGTTGTGCCATGCACTGGCTGTGCTGATGGTGTCACACTCGAGAATTGTGTTGGAAATGAGCTATCAGTTGATAATGGAAGCCAAATACATGATATCGAAGACATGCAGATGCAGAAGTAAACGGAACGTGTTTTTTTTGTTTTGACTTACACTTGCCACACTTGAGGTTCCACTTATAGGTCAGAACAGGCTTTATTGGTGATATCGATTTGATGATGACATTACCATTTTGATAATGACAATGAAAAGAGTATTGTGTATCCCTAGTTATAACAAAAAGTTTTTTCTGTAAGCCTGCATGGTCGTCCACAGCCATAATTAGAAAATGGATGAAAGATTGACTTGAATTGAAATATATAGGCATTTTTATTTAATAGGAACGACTGTATTGTACCGAATATAGGCCGAACCTAAATATAAGCCGACCCCCTAACTTTTCTTGTTGAAATATTTAAAAAATACGCAAAAGCATGCAAATATAACCTGGTAAGGGACTTTTGAGATTTAAAATAATGAAAAAAGGGTAGGCTTATATTCAGGACAATACGGTACTATACTTAGGTAATGCTAATTATGATCAATTAATACATACCTTGGTCAATCAACCACGTCATACACAACGAATTCAATTTCTCGTCAAAGAAGTCCTTTCCGAGTTGTCCTGCCAGAAGTGGCATGTATTCAATTATAGCTAGACGCACCCTCCATTTTGTGTCTTCCGCTAACTCTACAATTGCTGGTAATAAGGACTGTGATAGTTGCTGTATACCGATTACTTCGTTAACACAGTCCAAGTTTGAAATTATATTTAATCTCACTTCTGGACATTCATCCTTTAATTGTGATAAGAAGATTGGAACTAGATGCTCTACAGTGCTGGAATAGAAAAGAAATAACATCAGTGTTGTGGGCAGACTGGTAGTGAATCAATATTCCAGATATCACAAACAACTATTTAAATACTTAAAACTGTTGGATGAGAATTTACGGTACTTGTTCATTAACGGGACCCCCTTCAATTTTTTGATAATCGGTCCCCCCCATCGTTGTTTTTTTTACTTATTTCTGTTCACAATGAATAATTACAACTTGCGAGGAGTTGAATATGACTCAAGCCAAGATTCAAGACAGTGAACTTGACTCACACGTTCTACGTGACTCCTGGAGAGTACAGTCCATTGAAACGCGTAGGCCTACGTAAGAGCAGTCGTCGCCGTGGTACTTTTCCGTTGAAAGTCCTTTATATTTAAAATAGCGACGTTAAAGGTTTTGTAGGAGGAGTATTTTACTTTTAGTGAAAAAGGTTGGTATTGTCCATTATGTTGGCGTAGGCCGTGTCACTCCTGGTGCAAGCATGTAGCCGGAAAGGATGTTTTCGAGGCTTCGTTCGAAGTAATTGTGTTGTCCTGGCCTCCCGGAATTCGGATGGAGTAGATGTAGTAGTTGTGATTGTCTAATGACATGTTTTCACTGAATTTTTACATTTTTTTTTTGACCGAATTTACATCCCACTGAACAAGGTTTTCATGCAAAATGCAGGGGTTTATTCTGGAATGCTTTGAATCTCTACTGACTGATGATTGAGGCTAGCACCCAGGGTTGGTTGGGTAGGTATAATACTCGACTTCAAAAACAGGTATTATACCTAGTATTATACGCATTGAATATACATGTCGTTAAGTACACTTTTTATGACATTAATGACACGTCGAAAATTACTGGGAGGAAGAGCTTAGGTAGGGTCCTAGGTCAATTGTGTATTGTTACTTTGAGCAAAATTAGTGTGATTGTTTATTTTTGTAGTATATCTTAGCCTACATACAATGGCAATATGTAAATTATAACTATAAATGTTACTATTAAATAAGTTTACAATTAGGGATGACTTTGGTTAATGAAACGCGAGGAAGAAGATCTGGGGAGGCTTTTGGCTTTGTCCAAATATTTGCGATCGGGAAAGCAGGTGACCTTGGTAGGCCTATCTTGTGAAGTTGCCGGTTTTCTTTTCTTTAAGTTCTTATTGATTAATCGTAGGAAATTAGTGAGATAATGCAGGTGCACATTCCTAGATATGGTACGGTGGATAAGTGCTTTCGGGGGACATGTTAAGGTTTTTATCAGCGGCAGGCAGGTGGGGTGGAGTCCTCAGGCACTTTCATCTACACAGCTCGCTTTGTAACAAGTACAAACACTTGCTTAAAAGTTCAAAATAGGTATAATGTTGAGTTAATTTGTGTAAGGGTGATGAAAATAAGGCTGGGATTTGAATTAGAGGCCTATACAATAATATTCCTAACCGGTAGGCCTATTTAATTTTTGACGCAAACTTTCTACATATTCTTCATATATTTTACATATTATTCTACACATATTTTCGACGCGACTTGTCAAATATTATTTGCGACAAGTTACCAAACCCTGCTAGCACCAGTATGTCAAGTTATAAATTAGAATGTGTATTTTGGCACGATTAGAGCACGTTTCAAAAATTATATTAGTTTTTTAGTAACTCACTATAAATGGGAGTATGTTAATCATTAACTACCACAAACATGGATCTCGTCGTGATCCGGCCACTTACAACAAAAAGGTCATCTAAAAATATTTTGCCTCCGCCACCTGGAGTAGCGCTTACGCCTCGTCAAACAGGTGTTGAGCAATTTCGAGACTCCATCTTTAACGTTTCAAATATGAGACGTTAAGCAATATCCAATCAATCAATCAATCAAGTGGCTATTGGAAGTAAATCAAGCAAGATCTGAGCAGGACTTTGTTCTTGATCTTGTCTAGACTCGCACAGCCCTTAGCCACTTGCCATACTACCACGTCTGCCAGACGGGCGCGCCGCCCGTGCCACCCCATACTACCACATCTAACAGACGGGCGTCAGGGGGTGTAGCTATGTCAAAAGTGAATGGCATGTGAAACAATGACTTGGGAGTGGAATCAAAATTTTAATATATTGTGTTTTTTAAGATATTAAAAAGTTGGGGGATTATTTTTCAGAAAAACATTTGGGGGGGAAGTGATCCAGGGTAATAGTGGTGGGAGGTGGGGGGGGGGGGGTAAGGGGAGGTAAGGGGGAGAAAAATGTCAACATATGAGAACCGAAAAAATGATTTAAAAGGCCAAGAAAAATAAGATTTTTTTTTTTAGAATTTTAACCAAAAAATTGGGGAGGAGGAGGTGGGGGGAAGGTTAGGGCAGGGATAAATAGGGGGGGATTGGAGGAATGACTTTGATAGGGGGTCGTAAGTGGCTAAATGTCAATTCAGATAAAATCCAAACAAATGACCTAAAAGGTAGACTTTTTTTAGGGGGGTGGGGGGAGGGAGTTGGGTAAAAAAGGGTGGAGTAATTTTGCAAGGGGGGGTAGTCTGTAAGGGGTTTCTGTTATCAAGGTTGGATAGGATCTGTCAAAATTACCAGCGGGGGAAATTATTTTCATTTTCATTTATTTAGTTTTTTTACAATGAAAATATGGGGGAGTTCCAATAAGCGTGAATTAGGAGGGGGGAGGGGGGGGGGGCGGTTATAGAGGCTTATGTCAATGTCAGATGGAATGTGACAAAATTATCATTTTGGAAATAAAATATTGAACTAAAACGTAAATTAAAAACTTATGACCGAGGCTTCTACTTAGGCCTACTTAAAAACCCGAAAATTTGTTTTTAAGTAAGCGAGTTCGCATCAACCTGATTGGTGAGGAAGTTTCACCCGAAAATTCGTTTTAAGTAAGTAGTGACCTCAGTCATAAGTTTTAATTTACGTTTTAATATTGTTCCGGGCCAATAAGCTCTTTATAGAAAATATTGAACTTGGGACTAGTTTTTTTAGAATTCTTAAAAAATTACAAAAAAACCTTTGGTTGGTAGGCATTGTCCGGGCTTTGATTAAAGTCCCCACTGAAAATCAGTTAATAACTGATGGGTAGACTTAAATAATATTTATTTATTATTATCCCCCACTGAAGACTCGAATACTCTCTAAAAGTAAACTTTTGTTCCATAATATATTTTTAAATATGTTATTTACTAAAAAAGGGGTTTCATTGATTGGATGAGCGTAGCGAGCAAAGCGAAGATTCCATTTCACTACACTGAAGAAAAAATCCGGAATGTTTTGTTTCTTTGTTTTTTCTGTATTTTGTGTGTTTGTCAGCACGATTTCCGGCTAAACCTATACTCCAATTGCGATTAAATTTTCTGGAGGCCTTCGAAATCTCTGAACTTAGAACTGGCACGTTTTTGAGCTCAATCTTAAATTATTTCTCATGAAATCGCAATTTTACGATTTACGATTTCTAGAACTTATAACTCATTCACAAGTTTTGAAAAACCCTTTGGAAAACAACTATGTAGATATAGTTTTATTATTAATTGTTTACATGTCCTAAATATGATGAGGTAAAAAAAGTATGAAATAAAATAATAAATACAAAATAAAATGGGGTGGGTGGGTCCCCCGGGGACCCACCCACCCACCCCCTTTAGGACCAGGAGCGATTGCTCCTGGTCTTATATGGTCAGCGCGCCACTGGGTAGGTATAATACTCGACGTCAAAAACAGGTATTATACCTAGTATTATACGCATTGAATATACATGTCGTTAAGTACACTTTTTATGACATTAATGACACGTCGAAAATTACTGGGAGGAAGAGCTTAGGTAGGGTCCTAGGTCAATTGTGTATTGTTACTTTGAGCAAAATTAGTGTGATTGTTTATTTTTGTAGTATATCTTAGCCTACATACAATGGCAATATGTAAATTATAAATATAAATGTTACTATTAAATAAGTTTACAATTAGGGATGACTTTGGTTAATGAAACGCGAGGAAGAAGATCTGGGGAGGCTTTTGGCTTTGTCCAAATATTTGCGATCGGGAAAGCAGGTGACCTTGGTAGGCCTATCTTGTGAAGTTGCCGGTTTTCTTTTCTTTAAGTTCTTATTGATTAATCGTAGGAAATTAGTGAGATAATGCAGGTGCACATTCCTAGATATGGTACGGTGGATAAGTGCTTTCGGGGGACATGTTAAGGTTTTTATCAGCGGCAGGCAGGTGGGGTGGAGTCCTCAGGCACTTTCATCTACACAGCTCGCCTTAAAATAAGTACAAACACTTGCTTAAAAGTTCAAAATAGGTATAATGTTGAGTTAATTTGTGTTAAGGGTTGATGAAAATAAGGCTGGGATTTGAATTACATACAATAATATTACTTATTTAATTTTTTACGCAAATTTTCTACATATTCTACATATTTGACATATTCTACACATATTTTCGACGCGACCTGTCAAATTTTATTTGCGACAAGTTACCAAACCCTGCTAGCACCAGTATGTCAAGTTATAAATTAGAATGTGTATTTTGGCACGATTAGAGCACGTTTTCAAAATTATATTTAGTTTTTTAGTAACTCACTATAAATGGGAGTATGTTAATCATTAACTACCACAAACATGGATCTCGTCGTGATCCGGCCACTTACAACAAAAAGGTCATCTAAAAATATTTTGCCTCCGCCACGTGGAGTAAGCGCTTACGCCTCGTCAAACAGTGTTGAGCAATTTCGAGACTCCATCTTTAACGTTTCAAATATGAGACGTTAAGCAATATCCAATCAATCAATCAATCAAGTGGCTATTGGAAGTAAATCAAGCAAGATCTGAGCAGGACTTTGTTCTTGATCTTGTCTAGACTCGCACAGCCCTTAGCCACTTGCCATACTACCACGTCTGCCAGACGGGCGCGCCGCCCGTGCCACCCCATACTACCACATCTAACAGACGGGCGTCAGGGGGTGTAGCTATGTCAAAAGTGAATGGCATGTGAAACAATGACTTGGGAGTGGAATCAAAATTTTAATATATTGTGTTTTTTAAGATATTAAAAATGTTGGGGGATTATTTTTCAGAAAACATTTGGGGGGAAGTGATCCAGGTGGTGGTGGTCCAGGTGTGGGGGGGGGGGGGGGGGGGTGAAGGGGAGGTAAGGGGGGAGAAAAATGTCAACATATGAGAACCGAAAAAATTATTTAAAAGGCCAAGAAAAATAAGATTTTTTTTTTTTAGAATTTTAACTAGGGCTGTGCGAGACTCGAAATTTCGAGCCGAGATCGAGCACGTCAACATTCTCGCTCGCTCGCTCGTGTGATTTTTTTGATGCTCGAAAATTCGAGTCTCGAAATGACTCTAGAATTGTTCGAGAACGAACGAAAATACGGCCTCGGCGGCGTAATATTCCATATTATGACGCGCTCTGCAACATTCTTCACGTCGACAGCGAACAGCTGACTGGTAATGGGCATTGCGCAGGCGCAGGCCACTCGATGCTTTCGCTTTGACGCCGTGCCCGTGCGCACCGACACTGCGCATGTCTCCAAAGAACTCGGATAAAGACATGCCAACCTCTTCTTTGGTCTAATATCGATATGTCGCAGACATGCGTTCGACTTTAAATCGACTATCGACTTTTACGAATTACGACGTACGTCACAAGGCTGCAAGTTGTTTAGCGTCTGTCATTCCGTAAACGACTGAATCAATTTGAAATGTATATATTATGCGACGGACCTATGTTTTTTTTACTTTCCGTATTATTTGAAGAAATTAGTGTTCCCAATATGTGTTTTAATACAATTTGCAGGTAAAGCGCAATTGAAATACGAGGTGAAATGAACATAGTTATGACTGCCTTAACCCTACTTATTGTGTAATGGCCCACAGCAACTTAGAGCATTAATTCAATGCACAAGGATGTGAGCTGAACTACTGCTGGCCTAGGCCTAGCTAGCCCTACAAGGCTAGGCCTAGAGGCCCCCTGCAACTTACCTTAAAGGCTTCTAGGGCCTAGCTAGGCCCACCCTAGGCCTTGCCTAGGGCCAAAAATAATATTGTTCTTTGAACTTCTAATAGAAAGAACACAATTGTTAATAGTAGAGGCAATTTAGAAATGAGCTTAGGCCTAGGCTAGCTTAGCCTAAGCAGTAAGCCTATGATTAAAATGATTTTAGATTAATGTTTTATCAATTGGCAGGCCCAACACTGTAATAACATATTGAAAATTTTGTGTTTATAACATCGTGACAAAATGTATACCAGCATTTGTGGTAAATTAAATTTTGGTCTGCTCGCTCGAATCTCGCTCGAAAATCAAGCAAAAGACCAAATACTCGCTCGATCTCGCTCGACTACAAAAATCTCTGCTCGCACAGCCCTAATTTTAACCAAAAAATTGGGGGAGGGAGGAGGTGGGGGGAAGGTTAGGGCAGGGATAAATAGGGGGGGATTGGAGGAATGACTTTGATAGGGGGTCGTAAGTGGCTAAATGTCAATTCAGATAAAATCCAAACAAATGACCTAAAAGGTAGACTTTTTTTAGGGGGGTGGGGGGAGGGAGTTGGGTAAAAAAGGGGTGGAGTAATTTTGCAAGGGGGGGTAGTCTGTAAGGGGTTTCTGTTATCAAGGTTGGATAGGATCTGTCAAAATTACCAGCGGGGGAAATTATTTTTCATTTTCATTTATTTAGTTTTTTTACAATGAAAATATGGGGGGGAGTTCCAATAAGCGTGAATTTAGGAGGGGGGAGGGGTGGGTGGCGGTTATAGAGGCTTATGTCAATGTCAGATGGAATGTGACAAAATTATCATTTTGGAAATAAAATATTGAACTAAAACGTAAATTAAAAACTTATGACCGAGGCTTCTACTTAGGCCTACTTAAAAACCCGAAAATTTGTTTTTAAGTAAGCGAGTTCGCATCAACCTGATTGGTGAGGAAGTTTCACCCGAAAATTCGTTTTTAAGTAAGTAGTGGCCTCGGTCATAAGTTTTTAATTTACGTTTTAATATTGTTCCGGGCCAATAAGCTCTTTTATAGAAAATATTGAACTTGGGACTAGTTTTTTTAGAATTCTAAAAAAATTACAAAATACTATGGGGGGGGGGGGAGAGCGAAAAAAATGGGGTGGGCGCTAAAATTTCAATGTGGGATAAGATCCGATAAAATTTATATAAAGGGGAAAAACTTTTTTGGGAATTTTTTATTTTATTTTTAATAGTATTTTATGGCAAAACTAGGGTTTATTAATGGTAGGCTAAGGGGTTAATAAGAAAATACAATAAATAATAAATAAATAATAATAACAAATAAATATGGTTTACTTCTGTGCTCCCAGGATTGGGCTCAGTCCCATGATGACGGCAGCCAACGCTGACTTCACATGTTGATTTGGGTCATTAACCAGCTCCTTGACAAACGGCAGAATACTCGTCATTATGATCGACTCTTGGTCGTACTGGTCCAAGGTTGCACAGAATTCTCTGACTTTCTGAGCTGCTGCTGCCCGCACCTCTGCTTCGACGTCCTACAAGAAAATAAATACATTATACATTGTGTCCCACTGCAGCTGATATAGGTGATCCACTCCATAACTACTTGTTATTTTTGTTTTTTACATGGTATTTTCCCCAACAACATTTAACAAACTATGTCAGATTGATGGCTAGGCAAAATTTGATTACAACTCTTAACAAGTTGAAGGGATATGCGTCGTAGGACTTTGATTGGCTGTGGCAAAGTGTGAGGAGGTGCCCAGCTATAGAGTGCAAGAGAGATGAGACTATACATAGTGACTTCAATGTCACTTTATAGTAATCCTCTTTTAAATGAGTAATACCCTAGCTTAAAAAAAAAATTAAAAATTAAAAGAACAAGCCTAAAGAAAAATAATAAACTAGAGTGCAAGATTTTATATTCAACATTAATTTTGATCCACTGATTGTTTCTACCCCTGCTATTCAATTAAGCCTTTGCACAGGCGCTGGGCCTTTGGAATGTTATTGTGTGTGTAAGGCTTGGCAGTTAGCTCAACTAGTCATCGAGAAACTCAACGATAACATAAGTTTTTGTATATTTAATCAGTAATCACTCAATAAACCCAAATAGTGTTTTGAGAAGCCAATGAAACGAAGATAAACCAGCTACGACATGATTCATTGTTTGTCTACAACAAGGCTGCTGACATGAATAACGCTGCGGTATTTCTCACAAGACAGCAGAAGCTGTGCCGTCATCCTGCTACCCTACGTAATGTGATCTGTAGTTCCTAGTTAGTGCTTAATTTGTGGTGGTACACAGTCATATACACGCGTATTTTCCCAGATTAAATGGTTGTCTTTGGCGTTTTACTAGGTAGTAATATTAGGGGTGTGTGAATAGCACATTTTGAATTCGAGTTGAGTAGAGTATTACTTTAGATACTCGAGTATCGAGTCTAGTCGAGTATTCATTTTGAAATAAAAATTTTAATTTAGTAGGCCCACTTAGAACAACACAATGATTTTTCTGTTGTAGACATTTAAAAAAATAAATTATTGTACTTAGTGATGCACACGATAATCGATATTTTCGATCGATAATCAACAATGGATATAATTTCGATTATTGAAAACCAAAATTCATTGTCGATTATCGAAATATCAAATAATTGGTCAAAAGTGGCACGAACCAAACTCTAAAGATGGTGATTATCTCACATTGTGCCATGCACTGGCTGGGTTGATGGTGTCACACTCGAGATTTATGTTTGGAAATGAGCCATCACTCGATAACGGAAGCCAAACACATGACATCGAAGACAGCGACGCAGCAAACGGAAGGCGATTGTTTTGTTTTGACTTACACTTGCCACACTTGAGGTTCCACATATGGGTCGGATCAGGCTTTGTTGGTGATATCGATATGGATATTATCGATTAGATGAAATTACCATTTTAATAATCGATAATGAAAAAAGTATTGATGTGCATCCCTAATTGTACTTGTATTAGGCTATTGAGGCCTTCCTGTCCTTGTAGCTGGTAAATTTCAATAAAATTAAAATATAAACATGGCCCCATTAAAATACTGCCGTGATGTTTTCATAACAAAAAAATCGTCTAAATTCGCACTCGTATCATAATATTCGCGGTCTAGGCATTTCCAATGCTATTTCAGCACATTTGAATATTCCGCACCCTTGAATGGAACGAATTCCAGCGATGGCCGACGGAGCGTGCCATGCGTGCGCTCTGGGTTCTTTTCGTTCCCGTTCAATAGCTTCTCTCGGTGAGTTTGACCTTCAAGCTTAGCATCAAAGCAAAGATGGAAGCTTGAAGGAAGAAACATAAAACATGTAAAACTACACAAACTAGGATTTTTAAATACGTAAAATGTGCATAAATGGAATATTCACCAGCATTCTTTCTTCACGATAGTTGATCGGAAATATTAGTGATATAAACACAACAAAACCTTAATTGTATTTATGACAAAACCAATAAAGGATGTTTGTTTTTGACTCCGTGTACTACGCCTATTCCCAGTTCCCGCATCCAAGTCTCCTTTGTTGTTTATCATAATATTTTTGAAAGCAGGAAGTCACTAGGGCCAGGGCCTACTTTATGCGGCCACAGTACACACACAGTAGGCCTAGGTTGTTATAGGCCTAGGCCTCTATACGTAGGCCTAGCCCTACTGTCATAGATACGCCTGATTATGGTTCTTTTCAGTTTTCATAGGATTTCATACTTTTCTAGGGCGACGGTCGTTCGCCCACAGCCAAGCGCACGCGACTGCTAGTAGGCGATGATAATAACTCGACCATGTTTACTCCTACCCGAGTTGGGGGGTTTTCAGCTATCTGCACACGCCGTCCCGAAAGATTTACAGTCTTGAAACTCGGTACATGACCTGATATGTGGTCCATGAGATACCAAAAAAAATCAACCTGATCCGATAACCCGTTCCGAGTTAAAAAAGTGCGTAAAAATCGACGAAAACCTTCCTTCCGGCTGGGTGGGTGGGTAGCTAGTGGATTCTGACAGAGAGGAATAAGAGCCTACAGAGAAAACGGTACATCTTAGAACTATGAAACTTGGACCACACTTAGATGTACCTCAGACTCATATACTTCCGTCAAGAGGCAAGCAATATTCCACCCCCAAAATCATCCTCTAAAATTGGAATAATTCATAGCTCTAACCCAAAATTGAATTTTAATTCAAATTAGTAATAAAAATTATGCTCTAATTTGTTTTAACCTAATCGGCCTATTCTCATTATATAAACCACACTTTGTCAACCCCCATCCCTAATAGTTTATTTTATTTTTACCTTGATTTCCAGCATTTGCCATGAAGGCACCTAATGAGTAATCATCATGAAATTTGGCATGATGGTACATAATAATATGAAAAATAATCCGCCAAGAGGCAAGCGATAATCCACCCCTTAAATCTAAATCATCCCCTAAAATTGGAATAATTCCTAGCTCTAACCTAAAATTGATTTTTTATTCAAATTAGTTATTAATTTATGTTTTAATGTGTTTACACCCAATCGGCCTATTCTCATTTCCTAAACCACATTTTTTTCAACCCCATCCCTTATAGTTTATATTATTTTTACATTGAATCTAGCATTCACCATGAAGGCACTTAATGAGTTATCAGCATGAAATTTGGCATGATGGTACATAATAAAATGAAAAATAATCCGCCAAGAGGCAAGCGAAATTCCACCCCCAACACCCCCTAAATCATCCCCTAAAATTGGAATAATTCATAGCTCTAACCCAAAATTGAATTTTTATTAAAATTATGTTTCAATTGATTTTTAACCCAATCGACCTATTCTCATTTCCTAAACCACATTTTTTCAACTCCCATCCCTAATAGTTTACCTTGATTTCCAGCATTCACCATGAAGGCACCGAAGAATGAGGCATGCAGCATGAAATTTGGCAAGATGGTACATAATAATATGAAAAATAATAATCAGCCGGCTGATATTTTTTATTCCCTACCACCCTTAACTCGGGGAAAAACGTTAGGTTGTATTTAAAGGGCCCGTTCACCTCTTTAACAAGTTATTCTTAAAACCAAGTACGAACATAAAAATTAAGTTCATTGTGTATATTTCCAGACCTACGTCAATAGGGGTCTTTAAATTCATCGGCGCGCTTCGGGTCAGTGACGTCACTGGTACGGAGCGGGCGAGGTGTTGCAACACAGCACAGCTACTAGCGGCGAGTAACGCGCGAGGCAGGTCCCGGTCTATCTGTCGAGATAGTCTGTTCTACTAAAAACAAAGCGGAAGGCCTGCGATCATCTGATTAACAATACGTTAGAGTTAAACCAACACCTGTTTTGAAACACATACGTTATTGTCGTCAATTTAATGGAATAAATATTATATTGGCACGTTCTTATAAAGTTATATGTTGCCAATAATGACAGGTAGGACAGGTAGTGGAGTTGAATAAGTATTGCCTATACAACAACATAATACACGCGATAGCGATTCTTACACACACACAAACACACACATGATACAGAATTACTTGCACTTTAAAAAAATAAAAGTGATTTGGTTATGGCATTTGAAAAATTCAATTATTCTTCCACAATAAGTGAAATTACATGATTAAAGTATTTCCAAACGCAATGGGCTGACTGCAGTTTTCCTAATCTTGTAAATGTCAGGATTGCCAGTGGTGAGGATCGTCCCGCGGACCTCTCGAATAACTCTCGCGCGTTATGCATGTATTGTATCATGTATTGTATCATGTAACCGATCAACAATGTTTCATTATCCCAAGCGGCATTTTATTTTAGTTTCTCATGGAATAATCTGTATATTAATTATTTACAGCCGCCTTATGACCACTCTTGTATATACAGAATGAATAACAAATCTATGTTGCCTGTTTGATCAATTTCTGTTTGTAATAGCCATAAACAATGAGTAGGTATGCTTACTTTATTACGCCAGACATCAATGTTTCTCTATTGTACTGATGGATGTTTTTTTCCAAAGCTTTTCGTGGCGTAAAATATTGAGAACATCTTTGAAAACGTTTGAAAACTATCATCTGCCCAAAACAACTATATGCATAGTTATTATACACTGCGCCGACTCATGTTCAAGTAATTCACTAATAAAGTCACTCTCGTCGCAACGATTTCACTCTTTGTCGTTTGACATTTTGACATTTTGTGTACAAACTCTACACGAACACTACTGAATAGAATTCGCTTGCCCTGTAACGTATAATAAACATTCTTATTTTTTGCACCTATTACACCACTCCTCAATGTCATCATGAACGATTGATCGAAACGAGTGCACGTGTCCAACTGATGTGAAGAGGTCTGCGTAAGGTTTCTGGGCAGTGTTTAATGTTTATTCTCTCCCTTTTTAGGCCCATTAGCTTATCGCTTTTTGTTTATATCGTTCGAGTATGCAGGCACACCCCACTCATAATATATCTTATGCTATATAGATTAGAAGAACCATTCCAAACACAAACAAAGATTTAAAAATCCACATCAACAGCATACTCGACAAAAGGATGAATAAATAACGTACTGGCATCGGCAGTAAATATATATTTTAGCTAGGTGTACGAGGTTTTGTATGTGTATACAGTAAGTGCGCTGTGCGCTTATGAAGTCAATTGTCAAAACGACATAACTTCGTAAACACCTATACACTTGACACTTGAGCCGAATAACACATGGCATGCATTTTTATTTCAACCTAATTTGAAGCGAGTATGCCATACTTGACTACATGTCATATCCCCCCTCGCCAAGCATTTTTAAATGTCCAATACGATAACTCAGTTCGCCGCGTCACCCGGCTACTCGACTCGGAAGCCAAGGCCGTGTCGTGCGTTGTTGCCAGTACAGCGAAGTTGCGAAAACGTAGTCAATTTCATTACATATTTAACAATTAATATATGGTGATTATGATTATTTTCGAGAAAGAATTTGTTGTAAATGGAGTCTACTTAGGTAAATAGATGTCTGGGTACACCTTTACATAAGAGGTAAACGATCCCTTTAATACAATTTGAATATTTTAATTGCTGATTAAAATTATGCGTCAATGTGTTATAGTCCGGCCAGCAAATCATTCACACAAAAACCCAAGAGGACATTAACAATAGGAAATTTAATAAAAACATTGTATATTGCCAACTACAGACTGTAAACAAAAACAAAAGATGGTAGCTTTTGTTTCTAGACAATCTGTTTTAAAGATACTGTATCCACCTTTTCACGTATTTCACGCCATGATATGAAACAAACAACAAAAAGATGTTATTTCCCCCCCAAATACAAAAATTTGTAAAAAAAAAAAAAAAAAAACGGCAGACAAGCTCTCCTTCAAAAGTCTTCGGATATGAATGCTGTGAGATATAGAAGTTGAGCCAAGCATTTCATTCTTTCACCCTAGTATCGCATTGAAAAGAAGTAAGATCATTTTGCCTGTTGACGAGCGCCTAGCCAACCATTTTTGTGGTAAAAAAAAAGGAAAAATTTTAAACTCAAAATCTTAAAAAATTACTTGGCCATTGACTTTTTAGAGTTCTCGTATTGAACCAAAAACATTACTTTGCCATTGACTTTTTAGAGTTCTCGTAATGAACCAAATTCAATGGTCAAGTAATTTTTTATGATTTTGATTTTAAATTTTTTACTTTTTTTACCGCGAAAATGGTTGGCTTGACGCCCGTCAACAGGCGAAATGATCTTACTTCTTTTCAATCCGAAACTAGGGAGAAAGAATGAAATGCTTGGCTCAACTTCTATATCTCACAGCTTTCACAGCCGAACACTTTTGAAGAAGAGCTTGGCTGCCGTTTTTTTTACAAATTTTTGTATTGGGGGGGGGGGGGGGGTAAAACTCGACTCGAAAACTTCGAGCCTTAAGCCAAACTCGACTCGATGTCGAGTATAAAAAGAAACTAAAAAAACTCAACATTTCAAGTACTCGCACACCCCTAAGTAATATACATTGCTATTATAGTTGCAATTGTTGTTTGCCGCAGTGTTTACCGTCGCGTTATATTTCTAGTTCTATATTTTCGCTCAAGAATCACTAAAACTCACCAAATCAAATCTATAAAATCCAATTTTTTCTGGGGGCAAGTCCCCAGACCCCCATTTTGTCATTGCAAATCATAATGTTGAAGGGAAAGATAAGAATTTTATTTTATCAATCAGACAGATTTACAGCCTGGAAAAATGTGGTTTTCAATCTGGAAAAGCCAGGAAATTTGGTAACCTAAAATAAGTAGACACCCGAGGGGGTTGAGTTTGTAAATCATAGATATTAAGTCCCATGATAGCGTACCACTAACTTTTTCAATACAGATTGAGCACTGTCTGCAGTGGTACAGAGTTATGTCTCAATTAGGGCTGCACGAACGGAGAATTTTGATTCGGTTTAAGTTCGAGTTTAGTAAAATGTTTGAGTATTCGAGTTCAAACCGAGTTTATTTCCAAATTGAGAAAATGTATTCTCCATTTCAGACTTTCTACTAGGCCTAGGCCTATCAAACAAATTCTTCAGTTTTAAAGCCTAGGGGCCTAGGCCTAGGCCTCTCTCCTGGGGAAAATTTTTTGGTTATGGAGACCTAGGCCTACAACTAACCTTGGTTTTGGAGGGTGCCATAGGCTAGGTCTAGGCCTATTGTACAGACCTAGTGCTGGATGCATTTTTGTATGGCGATGTACGTTTGTAAGCCTAGCTAGGGCCTAAGATCAGTAAAATATACTAATCTTGGCCAGGGCTCAGACCTAAGAAACCCTGGCAACTACCTGTTGCCACAGTGTCACACCGTGTGTTGTTTGATTGTTTACCTGCACTGTGACAAGTGTTCATCTCATGAATATTTCAAAATTGGGTACTTGTTCATTAACGGGACCCCCTCCCAAAAATGTAAAAATTCAGTAAAAACATTTCATTAGACAATCATAACTACATCTACTCCATCTGAGTTTCAGGAGGTCAGGAAAACACAATCATTTCGAACAAAGCCTCGAAAACATCCTTTCCTGTTACATACTTTGCGCCAGGAGTGACACGGCCTACGCCAACATACTCCACCTACAAAACCTTTAACGTCGCTATTTTAAATATAAAGCACTGTCAATGGAAAAGATCGTTTAAAATAGCGACGTTAAAGGTTTTGAAGGTTCATTTGGTGTCCGTGAACCTCAACGTCAGCTGCACGGCAACGACTGCTCTCATGTAGGCCTACGCATTCCAATGGACTGTACTCGCCTGAGCCACGTTGAACGTGTGAGTCAAGTTCACTGTCAGCGTCATATTCAACTCCTCGCAAGTTGTAATTATTTATTGTTAACAGAAATAAGTAAAATAACGACGATGGGGGGACCAATTAACAAAAAATTGAGGGGGGTCCCGTTAGTGAACAAGTACCCAAAATTGTATTCCATGCTAGGCCTATGCTTTAGAGCTAAGAAATTACGCCTAAGCCTAGTCCGCCGCATAATTTTATGAATCATCTGGCTCCTCTGCTCTCGTCTCGTGAGTCGTGACCATTTTACTTTCGTAGCAAACAAAAGCTAGCAGTCGGTAGACGACGAGACGTGAATGATTTCACAGAAACTGACAGCCAATCAATGCTCGCATGTGGTGTATGGCTAGCTCCATTGGATCTCGCAAAGTTCAGCCGGTCAATCATAACAAGTTTCACGTCAGAAGGAGTTTAACCTATTGTTCATCACGAACTTTGCCACGTGTACTGCTATCTAACAGAGGAAACACATAACTTTTGACGGGTCTGTAAATGAAAATGCTGTTTTTACAGACACTCGAATATTCGAGTTCAAAATAAATTAAACTCAAATTTGTTCGCACTCGAAAATTCCGAGCACTCGCCTAGCCCTAGTCTCGATGTCACAAGGTCATGTTATTTGTGAGAACCTGGCGAGCACCAGACACGTTACTGCCAGCTCCCTCATAACGCAACACTCGAACACTTGATCGTTCGTCATCCCGCCAATCCACAGTTGTCGGAGTTAGCGACTTTTATGTCATGCTATTTTTGTTCTGTGTGAAACCAGCCAAACTGTGTTTTCCCAAGAGACAATTATTAATTGCAGTATTCATTCATTCCCGCGAGCGTCAAAGAAGTCTCCAATATCAAACCCCTTCCCGTCTTTACCTCGGCTGCGTTGAGTCATTGACGAGTCAAACATCATTACGAGACCAACTATGTGTTGTGTGTGTGTGTTCATGATATATTTGTCTGGCTGCTGCCAGCAAATATCCTTTGTTACTAATCGCAATCGGTTAACAATTGAATATCAATCAAGCAGTTTTGGTTAAAGTAATCTTTATACGCAGCAGTCTCTAAACTCAACACTGAAATAACTGGATGTAAAACTAATACAATAATCAAATAAAGACAAGAACAACATGCCTACCTTCAATAAGCACTGAAACGCGGGCACCAAATCCGTTTTCGTAATCTCTGGGCCAACTGCATTCTGTAGTTCGATTAACTTGTCAGCCACCATATAGCGCACTCGCCACGAAGTATCGCCAGTACACTGCCGCAGTATCGGCATTGTATTCTGCTCAACTTCAGCACTGTTTGCGAGCAATGAGGAGATCACCACACAAGCTTCTACTACTAGCAGTCGTACAGAATCCTACAAACACAACATAATCACAAGGATTAGGAACACGTTTTCAACACAAATTTACTCAGACAGATCTCGTAATCATTTAAAAACATTTTTCTGCATAATTAGGCCTACAAAGAAGAGCACGCCAGTCAATGGCATACAAGTGGAATACATACATGTTCAGTATAGCTTTCGGTTAGCTGTGTATAATAGTTATTTATTTTGACAGCGTTTTGTGCTAGTTACATAGCACTTTATCAGGTCTAATACATTCTGAAAACAAAACTAATGACAAAAGAAAACCAAAACAATCTTCTTTCCAAGGTGTAACAAAAAAACATGGGCTTAACAGTTAAAACAATGAAATCAAAATAGGTACTTTTATATATATATATATATATATATATATACAAAATATATACAAAGGCTACAATGATTTTTTTTTTAAACTGTGAAGCCATCAACACATCCTATTACTGTTAGCTGACCTCAGCGTACAAGTAGATTGCTCAATATATGTATATATATATTTATTTTTTTCGGGAAGTCCGTGTGGTTTTTTATTCTATCTCCCTGTGGAAATGACTTCAGTTCGTCCTCCTCCACCAAGAGTTAACAAGAGAAGGAAGACTCAACGAGAACCTCTTGAGCAACCTACTCGTACGCTGAGATCAGCTAACAGTAATAGGATGTGTTGATGGCTTCACAGTTTTTAAAATCATTATAGCCTTTGTATATATTTCGTCGTGAGTACCTATGTTTTCTAAGCTTTTTAGTTTTGTATTGTATCTAGTTGCAGTGTATGTTGTGAAGTAAGGTTTTGTTTGTTTTGATATTGTTCTATGCTTTTAATTTCCTTGACGATGGGCAGTGAGAACTGCCCGAAACGTTGGAACAAATAGGATAAAAAACCACACGGACTACCCGAAAATACAATGTGTGTGTATATGAGTAGTATTGTACTTACGGGTAAAACCGTGTCTCGTTTTACCCGTACCTACAATACTTCTTACATTATCAACCGTGAAAGCTTAAGACATTGCATATATATATACAAAACATAATATTATATATATACACATTGTATTTTCGGGTAGTCCGTGTGGTTTTATTATTATTATTATTATTATTAAAAATAATAAAAATAATAAAAATTATTATTGTATATTATTATATAATTATATTATATTATATATTATTATATAAAAAATTATTATTAATAATAAAACCACACAGACTACCCGAAAAAACAATGTGTTATTTATTATTATTATTAATAAAAAATAAAAAATTTAAAATTATATATTATGTATTATATTATATTATTATATAATTATTACATTTTTTATATTGGGCCTATATAATTATATATTATTATATAAAAAATTATTGTTAATAATAAAACCACACGGACTACCCGAAAATACAATGTGTGCATATTCAATCCGTGAAAGTTTGCAATATAACATATATATGTATTTATTTATGAAGGCTTTCATGGTCGAATGATATAGTATTACAAGACTTTTTAGGTAAAGACCACGTACAAATAATAATAATAATTAATTAAAATAATAACACATTTGACGTTTCGTGGAGATTGCACCCCACTTTTTCAAAAACTGTTTATTTATTGGATGAGCGTAGCGAGCGAAGCGAGTGAAGCGAAGACTTCGATTTCACTGACCCCCCAAAAAAATTAGCTCGGGTGTTTTTTTTGTTTGTATTTTTGTCTGTATGATCGCTCTCAACCGGGCAAACGGCATATGCGATCATGATAAAAATTTCAGGGGACCTTCGAAATCTCTGAACTTAGACTTGCTACGTTTTTGGGTATAATCAAAGAAATATTTCTCATGAATATCGTACTTTTACAAAAAAAAAATATTTTTAGTGCAATATTTTCGTGACATTTGGGCCGATTCTGACCAAACGGGTGGGGCTACAACGTTCATATTTTACATGTACATTAAGGTAATGGTTATGTATTGCTTTTTGAAACAAAAAGTTGAAAAAGTTAGCCAGAATCCATAGAATAAAGGTTTTAAGAGGTTTTTTTTAGGTTTATAATAACAATTAACAAGTAACAATAGAAACTTGACAACAATCACCTACAATGCATTCACAAAGCACTTGCAAAGGAAAAGTGGTCCCACGCAAACCAAAAACTTACAAAAAAAGCTCATCCATCAACGCGGCGGGACTTGGGCGTTTTCCTAGTTAAACAAAACACATGTAATATGAAACAAAAGATGCAAAGAGGGCAACACAGCTATATGAAAGATAATTTTAACTAACGTGTTTGGCATTTCAAATTATTGTAACCTAGTGCGACTTCTGGTGACTGGTTGATTACTGGAGGCCAAGTCTTGAGTCATCTCACTTTCGTTCCGAGTCGCGTTTTCGTTCCAAGTCGATCAAAATCGCCAAATCGGTAGTCTTGGGACAAGACCACGAGTCGCACGGTGACTTGGAACGAATATTTTTTCACGTTTCAAACCACGAGATATTTGGTGGTGAGTTGGACTATTTCACGCGACTTGAGTCACTTGACTGCCACATCAAAAGTTTTAAATGACTAAATAAATAGTTATAAGGTACATCCTTTGTATTACGTAAATTACATTATACAAATGTTGGCAGAAGGCTTTAAAACTATTTAAAGTGTCCTAATTGTCGTGACAAATTATTTACGCTCATCGCAAGTTAGCGTGCATCTGCATAAGTAGCGCTTTTAAAGAACCGCCTGTCGTGGTCCCGTTGGCCGAGTGGTTAGAGCGCTTGGTTGGAGTGTGAGAGGTAGCCGGTTCGAATCACGTCTGGGAAAACTTTTTTACTTTTTTTTGCTCATCACATAATTATTGTTCACTTATTATCTGTGACAAAAACAATTTTTATAACTTTTCAATGAAAATTACTCTTTTTTTTACATTTCTTTGCAATTTGTTTTGGTATTTTAGGTAGGCTAGGCCTAGGCCTAGAAAACTTACGCAAATATAACAATATAAAAATATGATTAATTAAATAGAGAGTACAATTGCCTTTAGGCTATTTGATAATAACAATAATCTGAAATAACAAGTAGGCCGAGCCTAATATACGCATAGTGTGTTTTGACAGTTGATTGAAAGTGCGAATCGATTATAGCATCGATAGTTCGTCACAATCGATTATAGCATCGATATACTTCACAACATCGATTATTTAAATCGAAATTTGTATGTAACACTGTTTGTGATTGGTCGCTCAATGAGCTGTGGGGGCGGAGCTACAAGTCGCGAAAAATCAGTCGACTCGAAATATTTTCATCTCACTTGTCGTTTCCAAACGCATGGTGGGTTTCAAGACTACCCTATTTGATATTGCCAAGTCGCTCGCGACTTCGACGAGGTGACTTGACTCACTTCACGACTCGAAACGAGTGGTTTCAAGACTTGGCCTCCTGGTAACAAGTTGTATTTTTGGATTTGGTTGTGACAATGACTTTATTTGGTTTCTTGTGATTGGTCACCAGAAGCCAGACAAAAACTTTCATCTTCACAACCAAACACAATCATTCATCTCGATACCGATAATAATGGACCAATCACAAGAAACCAAACAAAGTCATCATCACAACCAAATCCAAAAATACAACTTGTTACCAGTAATCAACCAGTCACCAGAAGTCACACTAGGTTACAATAATTTTAAATACCAAACACGTTAGTTTAAAGAATAATTAATAATATTATCTTTCATATAGCTTTGTTGCCCTCTTTGCATCTTTATTTCACATTAAATGTGTTTTGTTTAATAAATAAACAATTTTGAAAAAGTGGGGTGCAATCTCCACGAAACGTCAAATGTGTTATTATTTAAATTAATTATTATTATTATTTGTACGTGGTCAATACCTTAAAATGTCTTGTAATATATACAGTACCACATATAATTAAAGTGCTACCATGGAGGGAAAGTATGCCAGGCACAGCTAGCACTCACTACATGTCGGATGCTGATTGTACAACTTGAAGTTGACGGACAAGAAATTCAAGATGACTTTGCAACCCATTGAAAATAACGTGTTTTTTAACTAATTGTATTCTGTAGTTACATTGTTATAATCATTTGGAATGGTTTCACTACGAGTTTAAACTTACGGAAGTTCACACAATAGACAAAAATTTCAAAATTTGTAATAGACTAATTAGTTGTAGGTACATGGTAAGAAGACATGAAATCCCTAAAGGTGCTGTACATCATTTTAAATTTACAAATGCTAATGTGAGTGTGTGTCCTTCATGGTGGTCAACATTCCGGCTACAAAACACTACTGAAAGTGATTTGTGTTATCTTAGTATCGAGAATATGTGTTTGACTTATGATTTATCACGTTTCACATGATTATACCATTTATACTGGGAAGTAGTGAAGTAGACACATAGGTTATGGCAGGGTTGCCACTTTCAAGGATTTTATCCTTTTCTCAGGATTTTTAGAGTGTCTCAAGGATAACAGGATTTTGGGCTAAATCTTAGGATTTTCTACTGTCTTTAAAAAATACATTAAATTAATACATTTTTTAAAATTCAGCTACAAAAAGCAATGTAGACAGTAAAAGAACATCAGGTACTAGTAAAAATAAACATAAGTGACTGCATAACATTTCCCGCAAGTGGTAGTTATGGTGAGTAAAAGTAAAACGTTAAAAATATATTCGAAGAAAATTCCGATTCTTATGCGTTTCTACACGAATGTTGACTAGATTCTCGAAAATCAGGCTGGTATAACATATTTTGGCATGAAACCTGAAAATTTGTAACATTCCTTCGCGGTTATAATATGCTAATGCTGAATAACTGTTTTCAAGGATTTCTCAGGATTTTTTTAGTTTCTTTCAAGGATAAAAAAATTGACTTGGTGGCAACCCTGGGTTATGGTATATGGGAGGAAAGGTTTCGACAGCAGAAGAGTGTAGGCCTAGGCATAACTTACTAAAATTTTGCTAGGTCTTAGCCATAAAAAATATAGTTTATAGTTTATAGTTATAGTTTATTTATTCACATTTGATCATACATTGTAGGAAGGATATGCTTCTCAGTGAGAGAGTGTGAATAACTATAGTTTATATTTATATATTATTATTTATATATAAAGTATAGAACAATTACTTATGTTCCCAGCTTGTGTCCGCACTAATAAGCACCTGCCCGATTCACTTTACTGCTTACCCACAAAGTCTCATGTTGTTTGAAATTGTTTGTAAAGAATGGCCTTGAGCGTGCAATCTCCACTTGCATGACATGCCGAGTAAATTAGGGGCTCACATTAGCCCTAACCACTAACCCACTAACCAGGCAACACGGATCGAATTATTACATTGCTGCAACCAACTTCTAATGACACCTTTCAACAACTAGATCCAGGAGCTCTATTCAAATTGTTGCAAAAATAAGAGTTTGAAGTAAAACCAGGAAAGCAACTTGTCAGCAACAAATTGACTCACAAAATGTGAGGGGAAATTTCAAGAGTAGTGTTCAACCCAACCCTGATATTTGCCATCCAAAACCGATTATTTGCAAGTGGTGAGGGTGGAAGTTTTGACAAGAAGTCCCTCGATAATTCAAACTCGGATCGAGAATATTTAGCGAACTATCAAAAATAGGATTTTCGAGATTGAAATGGAGAAGTGGAACAGCAAGGAGAAGACTGGAATGTGGTGGAAAGAGAAGAGTGTTGGCAGGACAGAAGATGGAATGCCGACTGAACGCAGAGCAGGAAGTGGCAACAGATAATGATGAAATGGCAAATATCAAGGTATTGGGGCTAAAATTGATGTACACAGTAGAGGTGGTCACGTCTCACGTGATAAATTTTTTACTCACATCACGTAAACTCCTTTTCTGTTCATGCACAGTCACGCATGAATAACATAATTTTTATTTAACTCACACACTATCACTTCATATTAATTGTCAAGTAGCTATACTCGCTCACGCACACTCACACACTCAGGATTACATAATTGATGGTATTTTGAGGAGCATTTAGCATGCAATCTTCTAAGCCGATCGCCACCAACCTGGTCATGTTCGCATTGTCAGATGGAAGACAATCCAGATATCCTGTCCACTTCCTCCTCTCAAGAGAGCAGTGAACAAATTATTAACTAGGTGAATACAAGCAGTGATGTATTGGGGAAGAACGACGTTCCGGTACTTTTTTCCTAGTCGAAACGACATTCCTATTCTTTTTCTAGTATTTTAATGGTTCAAATGTGTTAACAAAATAATATACAAAATTGAATATTTGTGCTAAAGGAAATATTATAAATTGAAATAATATTTATGATCCTTCCTTTTAGTCATTTGTAGACAATTGAGCTAGGGAGGGTACTTAGTGAAAGCTGTCACAACTCGCATTCAATCAAGCCTCACTGGTCGATGTGCATGTTTACCTTCAAGGAAATATGTAGAGCTAAAGCCTGTTGTCGCAGCGGAGCACTTCATAACTTGATCAAAAGAATCTTTCAAGAAAAGAAGTTGGCGACGGATTATGCAGAGGGTAGGGTTGTCTCTACAGGTCTCGCAATGCACAACAAATGAGGGGGTGGGGGTGAGTAATGGGGATGAGTGTTCGGTTTTCTCAGTTGTGTCGCGACTTACTTTCAAGCAGCATCAGCCTTTTTCTTAGGCTATGTCTTGTGTTTGCATTCAAAAAAATCAAATCAAAATCAAAATTACAAAACGAAAACAAACATGCATGGACACATTTCTTACTCATTATAGTATTAGTAAGAAACAATTAGCACACACTGTCGCTGAAGAAAATACAGTGTTGGCGTTAGTGTTAGTAGTGAACCAGACGTGAACGTGCTAAAGAGTGAAGTGATTCCAAAAAAAGATAATTTAGCTAGCAACAATTCTTGCGATAATCTCAAGTCCGAATAGCCAGAAATATGGACTGCTGTTATGTAGGACGAGAAGAAAAACCTTTTCCATGGATTGTTTGTATGTAATAATGTAAATTCCGTAGAATTGGGTGTTCATCTTGTTCTAGCGTGACAATTTAAGGTCCTTTGAAATCGCAATGCAAGGACTGAACATTTTCAGGGAAGGAGTTCAGTGTCAATTTCATAAAATGGTAGCATTCGTACAGCACAACTTACATCATTAAGAAAAAAATTGAGTCCCAGACACACATTACAGACAAACATTATACAGGGAGCTAAAGCACAATAATTAGAAACAATATTGTAAAACCTTTAAATAAAACCGAAGTTAAAGCCACTAACAAGGGTTTTAGAACCGCATATTTTATTGCCAAACATAGGAAATAGAAGTAAACAACGTTTCGCCTAATTACATCCTTGCAGGTATGAGGGTAAGTCATAAGCGACATTTTTATTATTCATAAACGCAATACTCAGCGTAAACTGTACTAGTAGTAATTAATTTCTTACTGAAAACTGCACTCCTTGGCTCTTTGAAAATGTAAAAAAATTCTACCTATCATATGCACGTGTTTTAAAAAATCGATCATACATGGTGCGTTCCGGCACTTCTTTATTTAGCAATACACCACTGAATACAAGTGATTGGCAGGCAATAAATTCAAGAGATTGTTGGTTTATTACTTTCGCGTCCACGTATTCATGACTGAATTGTAGAGCAGGTGGCGACTCAAGGCAAGCTCGCGGATGAGAAGGGCTCGTTCTGCGCTGGAGCATTTAGTGTCACGCACGGTTTTTGTGTGACATGATACATGCGTGACTGTTATATTATCATGCAAAATCACAGTACTTATTCAAAGCATTCACGTTCACGCACAAGCACCAGGAAAGTTGTGACTCATGTCACGTGACCACCTCTAGTACACACAGGTATGTATGAATAGAGTATTTTGCAAGTTTTTCATGTAGTTTGAGAGTGAATGAGCTGATGTATGCCAAAAATATTAGGCCTGGAAATCCAAAACACGTAGGGCTACAATTCTTGATAAACTACATGAACCTTGCAAATTACTACCATAGACAAGTTTTGCAGTATTGAATATCTATATTTATTTGCACAGCAGAACTGAATGTCAGTAGGGATTACTAATATGAAACACCTAGTTACAAAAAGTTATCCAGTAGGCATTGAATTATTTTCATCACAGCAGATATGTAGCACCTACAGTAGGTGAAAGAGTATGGCCAGGTCTAGGTACTAAATAAACATGATGTTAGTCAACACAAAACACATTGTACTTGATCAAAGTAATTTGTTCATCTGGTAGGCTTACCACAAATGTCTTTAGGGTAAACAAGAAAGAACAAGAGAGAGAAAAGCATTGCACAAGTTTCGATTGTCGACATCTTGATCCTAGTACGCCTGTCTGTAAGTATCAAATTATATCTGCTGAAAAACCTTTCCGCATCAACGCTGTTACCGGGGCCCAGATGGTTTGCAACGTTGGTTCAGCATACCTTCATGGCCATCAGGCTCTGGATTATGTCAATGCTGTAGTCATCTCGGACCAAGTTTGTAAAGTTGTTTGTGGAAATGAAGATATCTATTGACAAAGACATCCGCCTCGACTTGTGAAAAAGCTGGCAATTTTAGCAGACAGCTTTAATCGATGCTGCGTTTGGGGCTAGTGACTGGGCAGCAGCAATTGAAGGATTAAACAGCTGAACGTCTGCTATATAATAAATTGTTTGTTGTATCGGGAGCAATGTGGGTTACCAGCTTGCATCCACTTCTCTGTACACACTGACGCAACATGTTTCCTTCTCACTTACACATGTTATAGATGACAAGGACGCATTTGTAGATTGCTGGAAGTGGCCATCAGCAAGCCGCTTCGGCAAAGCCCCAAGTAGTTCCAGATAACGCACACACGTTGATAAGTTTCACAAACTTCATCTGAAGTTCCAGTGCACGCTTCGACGCAGGGTCCGCAAACTGCTCCAGCAGGCGTTCCTCGACATCCACTACCCCCCTAGTGCAACAGTGTACTGGTCCAAGTACATCAAGACTTCCATCAAGGGTTATAACAGGATCCGGAAATAATACTGGGCGGTATTCCTCGAGGAATTTTATATGCGTGCTCTTCATTTTGCATGCACTCAGAAATGCCACCTTCAGATTCAGCTAGGAGAGCCACCACAGGTTCACTTTGTGGGCAAAACACTGGTGGTTCAACAAATGCTCTTGTAGCACGTTGTCATGTATCGTGTGGGATTCAACACTACGCCGAGTGCTTGGCAGCACGTTGAACCAGTTGCGGTGTCGAAGAACATACACCTGGCTAAAAACACTTCCTGGGTCGCTGTCGGAGTTCATGGTACGGAACAAAATGGCCACACACACCGACCCCAGCAGTCGGATGCTTCATCGACCACGACTTGCTTTTGTCTTCCAGCTACATCTCTTCTGCAATTGGCTGGATGTAGTCTCGACAAAGTGAATCTACAGTCCAGAACACAGAAAGTACCTGAAACACACAAACATAGATAGATAGATAATCGTCTTTATTTTCCAGCCGGGATTAAGGCCAGCTAAACCTTTTCTTCCATCCAACCTTTAATATAAATACATTTTCTGATTTCTAATTTGTGAATAAAAATTTTGAATTTACAATAAAATATTTGATAAAATAACATTAATTTACATTTGTAAAATGCATAGACTAATATTATACATATTACACATTTATACTCTCATTCATACCATAATTATAAAGTGAATTGACTACAGAAGTTAAAAACAAACAAAGGCATAATGTGAGTTTAAACATATTGTGCATTTTATTTGTCAGTATTCCCATGGCATTTTGTGAAATATAATTCATGACTTTTACTCCTAAAAATATTATAACTATTGATATGGGTGTCCCTGATGTTTGACGGTAGAGCCTTCCAAGTTCTTATTGCACTGATAGTCCGTGGTCGATCCGCAAATTTGAGGCTGAACCTAGGACAAATTGCAACAGAAGCGAATTTGGTATCATTGGATTCAGAAAATAAAACTAAATAACCCATAAAGAATCCCCTAAAATCCCCATAGGGTGGATGGGTCTAATCATCCCCTAAATGAAAATGTAATAAAATGCAATTTAAAAAAAAACTTATTTTTGAAACCTAGTAACCATGGTATGTAATCAAAGCTTATTTAAGGGTCTTTCGAATAAAAAATATTTTAATTGATTAAAATTAATTTTGTGGCCAGCAGAGGTCAATGAAGGTAAAATTTTGTACGGTATTTTTTTAATATAATTTGGTAAACGTTATTCTATTTTCACAATAATGTTTGATGATTGACTCATTGTTGTAAATAATTAGTAAATAGGCCACACTTGATACAGCATAAGTCAATCATGGCAGAAAAAGGTTATTATTACAATCTATAGGGCAATGTACCTACGAGTATATAGTCAAAAATCTGATTAATTAACGTTTAGGCGCACTAAAATCATGTTACGTGATAATATAATTCACCGATGGAGATTTCCCACGTACTACGCATCGAGACTATATTTTGGGACGTACCTGGATCAAAACCCACACTTTAAAATCCTTACTGAAGATTTTATTCATGGATTTCCTTAAATATATTCGGTAAAATCTCAGATAAAGCCCCTTAATATAGCCCTAAGATATGTTATTTCCACCAAATTTACACCCCATAAGTAGTAGGCATTGAGGTTGTCTACAGGGAGATTTTATTTCAAACCGATTACCTAGGTGCCCGCTATAGGGTACTGTACACTCGGGTACCTCGTTAAAAAAACACGTTTTTTGCGTTTTCAAGGTGTTTCCCAGCCGCCATGAAACGTGAAATGAACTTTAAATACGTTATAATCAGAGCTATTTAGTACCTGACAACCCATGCTAATTTTGGTTGGGGTGCGATCATTCCTTCCGAGTTAAAAATGGGATGAAAAATTATCAAAATCGCTTTTTTAACTCCTTTATTGATTCACCTGGCAGAGGAGTTAAAAAAGCAATTTTGATAATTTTTCATCCCATTTTTAACTCGGAAGAAATGATCGCACCCCAACCGTAATTAGCATGGGTTGTCAGGTACCTTAATAGCTCTGATTATAACGTATCTAAAGTTCATTTCACGTTTCATGGCGGCTGGGAAACACCCTGAAAACGCAAAAAACGTGTTTTTTTAACGAGGTACCCGAGTGTACAGTACCCTATAGCGGGCACCTAGGTAATCGGTTTGAAATAAAATCTTCCCGTAGACAACCCCAATGCCTACTACTTATGGGGTGGAAATTTGGTGGAAATAACATATCTTAGGGCTATATTAAGGGGCTTAATCTGAGATTTTACCAAATATATTTAAGGAAATCCATGAATAAAATCTTCAGTAAGGATTTTTAAGTGTGGGTTTTGATCCAGGTATGTCCCAAAATATAGTCTTGATGCGTAGTTGAGACCCTTAAATAAGCTTTGATTACATACCATGGTTACAAGGTTTCAAAAATAAGTTTTTTTTAATTGCATTTTATTACATTTTCATTTAGGGGATGATTAGACCCATCCACCCTATGGGGATTTTAGGGGATTCTTTATGGATTATTTAGTTTTATTTTCTGAATCCTGTGATACCAAATTTGCTTCTGTTGCAATTTGTCCTAGGTCAACTTGGATAGACCCCAGACTACGATAGTGAATGAATTGTCGAGTAAGTTTGTCCTGTGAACGGGGAAAATGAGTTGAGTACCTGTCCTTGATCTAATGTTAAAGAGATGATTTGAATGGAGATACGTGAAGTTGGTAGCAAGATAAGACAGTAAAGAAGTTGATAATACGCAATGAACGAGACAGACAGAGTGGAGGTTACGTCGATTATTTAGACGAAGCCATTGAAGATCTTTGTAACTTGGAGTTACATGATCAGATTTTTTAATACCCATAATGAAACATACGCATGAATTTTGAGCCCGCTGAAGTCGAATAGATAAGTCTTCAGTCAAGTCATTATAAATAACGTCGCAGTAATCAAAGTGAGGAAATATAAGGGATTGTACAACCATTCTTTTAAGTTTAGTTGGAAGAAAGTTTTTAAGTCTATTTAGTGAATGTAGCGAGGCATAAGTCTTTTGACAAACATGTTTAATATGTTTAGCCCAAGAAAGATTGTCAGTCATATTAAGTCCTAAATTCTTAACATTATGTTGTAGAGGTACAGCCATGCCATTCAAGATAACATTAGGAAGTGTTGAATAACATCAAACACCCCTTACAATAAAATTTGGATCAGACAATGTACTGTGTAGAGGTTGGCAGGCACCTTTTGTTTGGTGAATCCTGCCACATTCTGCCAATCTTCCTACTTAATGGTGGAAAAATAAATACCTAATATTAATATTAATATTGATAAAAATAATAAGAACAATAATAACAATAACAATAACAATAAGGGCCGGTTTTTCAATCACTTTTAAACAGTGATTAAAGGTCGGGTTAGTGTTAACCAGTGTTTAAGCAGGCAGAGGTGTTTTTCAATCACCGATTTAGCTGAATCGGTGTTTAAAATCTCCGATTTATTAACCGGTGCTTGGTGGGTCGGTTAGCTTCTAAATCGGTGATTTATATTTTCAAAATGGCGGTAGCTGAGAACCAACATTTATTTCAATGGATGAAACAAGTAAATGGGTTCGTATTACTTTATCATTTTGGTGTAATATGGTAATGAAAATTATTATAATATACTACAATATAACATGGTAATGTAATTAGCCCTATAAATAAACATATACATAACCTAACTTTCGTGCCATTAAGATGCCCAACGGTGGTGGGTTGCTTATAGGCCCTAGGCCTAGGCCTAGGCTACATTTTATTTCATTTCGGGGCCTATGGATGTAGGCCCCTAGAACTATGTTTGTGATGGTGCAGTATCAAATAGCTGGCCTAGGCCCTAGTTGCCACGTAAGGCTAGGCTAGGCCTAGGGCCTTCTTGGCAAATCCATAACCAAAGGCCTATTTTCTATCATGTACAGATCAAATCGTGAATAAATTATCTTATCTAGGCTAGGCATACGTACGTACGCTGAGCAAGAGCCAATTTACGCTCAGGCCTTGGCTGGTGAGGCCTAGCCTAGGGGACCTAGGCTAGGCCCTACTGTGCATCTATGTAATTAGATTTATTTAGTTGTCCTCCTTTGTAAATCAGTTTTTTTAACTGAATAGGATAGATGGAAAATAAATAAATAATAAAAAGAAATACATTGTGCAAGAGCAACAGTACACAATCAATGTAGAAAATGTAGTGTAAAGGGTGAAACAATCGAGCACATCATATCTGGGTACACACTAGTGATGACATCGGGTAGTAAATATTGGAGTAGACTCCGGAGCCTTGGGAACCGGGTAGGAGTCGACTCCACGATCCGCAATTTAAAAAAAAAATGTTATGCAAAAGTTATTTTTAGCCCACTACTCTAGTTAAATAAATAATAAATAAACAAATTGTATGAGTACCCATTCAGTTATATAACTGATTTTCACTGGGGTTGCACAACGCTGTCCGGCCATTCCCCCCCCCCCCCTCCACCCGCTACGTATCACTAGCTTGCTTGTCTCTTGGCCCAGCCAAGACTCTCGCTGATTTGTTATGTTTAGGTTTTGAGATAAGATAACGACTAACGAGACAACAAGTGCAATCTCATTCAATTCATCACCAAAAAAAAAATTAAAATTCCCCCCCCCCCCCCCCCCGACAGGAGTCGGGTAGGAGTCGGGTACCCGAGTACCCCTAGTACACACACTATGTCAAACTATGTCAAACAGATTACCTCTACAGACATAACCAAGTAGCAAACATTATTCATCAAAAACTAGCAATCAAGTACAACCACATTGACACACTCACGCCTTACTACAAATACAAACCGGAGAAAGTACTGTGAATTAGATTAAGAGATAGGGTGCCAACAGCTTACCTTAAATGGAGTAGGCGTGCTGCGAAAGATAAAATGAAAACACATACGTCCACAAATAAACAAATAAACTACATAATCAAAACGTTTTCGGTCCACGTAACCTTCCTCAGCGAGTGTAGAGGGGGAATTTAAACCTACGGTGATTCTCCTCCTTCCCCCCACCCCCTCCCCATCACCCAATCCACATTCATTCACTCACCCCTCACTTCTAGCCAACAGCTAGCCTAGTTATTAGTTTTCAACTCAGTCTCTTTCTCTACACTCACTGAGGAAGGTCACGTGGACCGAAAACGTTTTGATTATGTAGTTTATTTGTTTATTTGTGTTTTTGTTTATGTTATCCTTCGCGGCGAGCCTACGGTAAGCTGTTGGCACCCTATCTCTTTATGTCATTCACATGATCCAGCCTTTTGGCATTTCTTTCAAACACATACGGAGAAAGTACTAGATAGTAAAGATTTCAAATTGTATTACGACCGCATAGTTATAACAGACCAAAAGATACACCACGACAGACCAGATATAATAATAATTGACAAGAAGAAGCAAGAAACCACCCTTATTGATGTTGCTGTCCCAATGTGCCATAACGTCGAGATTAAATGGTAGAAAAAAATTTACAAGTATAGGGAACTTGCAATTGAGATCAAGAAGATGTGGAAACAGAAAAATAAAAATTTAAAAAAAAAATTAAAAAAAAAAAATTACAATCCCATTCTATATCGGGCAACGGCATACTACCAAGATAGCTACATGACAGCTTTAAGCAACTTGATCTTGAACCCAATATATACATCGAGACTCAAAAGGCAGTAATACTCAACACTTGTAGAATTGTTCGTAAATTTCTAAACTAAGAATGATACTTCGAGATTCCGAGACAGCTTCCATCCAGACGTGGTTTTCGTGGTTTCCCATAGTCCGAAGAGCAAATGCTAGAATGGCGACAAGAAATCAGCCACGACCTTACATAGCAGAAAGAAAACATCTTCTACAAACAATATTCAAATGACTTAGTTAGTGTTAAGGCCGAGGCCTGAGGGTGATAGTGGACTGTAAATTGTAGAAAGGAATGACTAATTACTTGCACTGAACTTCCCCAGAATGTAGTGTGGGCTTGAGAAAAGTGGCAAGTAAGTGGGTGCGCAGTGGGCTAGTTGGGGGTGCCCACCGCAGGAGATAGAAAAAGATTAAAGAAACTCGAGTTTGAGAAGGAGAAGATAGGAAAAGTAAATGCCTGCACAAGAATGTTGAGCCAGGACAGCAAGAAGAGAACAACTCCACGTCAGGTGTAGAACTGGAGCGTTTTACACTTTATATTTAAATAGAAACTGGAGAACTGATTGACAATGTTCCCTGGTTTGCACTGATGAACAGAGATCTGCACTCTTGGCAGGTGAACGAGCGAACTGAATCCTACGAAGGTAGGTACACAACTAACTTGACGCAATATTAGGGCAAGCGAAAGATAACGAAACTAGTTAAGTAGGGGAAAAAGGGGAAAAACAGGGTGAATCAACAAGACAGACAAGATGAATAGACATGAAGAGGAAATATACAAAACTAGAACTAAACTATAAAGAACACTGGCGCTTACAGTTAGAGTTAAGACAAAGTAACAATGCATGTAATGTAAGAACACATGGAAGTACTTGACATAAGTACGTACAACATGTTAGCTCCGGTTTTGACCAAGTTTGTATAAAATACATTCAATAAAATAATGTCATAATAAAAGGCCTACTAATTGCAAATGTAAGCCTTATGCAATGGTAGCGCCAAGGCCAAGATGGTAAACATTTGATGATTGTTAGCTCTAGGTCCTCAGAATGAGTGTTGTGATTAGGCCCAGTATGAAATTGTTTTACCTAGGCCTGGGACCTTGCCTAGACCTATTCAGTTTGAAATCATCCTGGGCTAGCTCTATGCATAGTAGAACTAGCCTAGGCCAAGTTCTCAGGCCCTACTGATTTTGCCTCCCTGATGTCCTCCTACTGCCACTTTAATCTATTAACTCTTTCACTTCCTAAGGCCCATTTCCACCAAATGGATGCAGATGGATGCCGAATCTTTGATTTTGTATGGCATTTTAGCTTGGGGCAATGCTTCGCGGTGTCACATTCAAAGGGTTGAAGATTTACAAATAAAAATGTTAAAAATGGTAATGTGGGACTTTAAAACCGATTCTGAACTCTCCCGTAAACAAATATTTTCTTTTTGTAATGTGCTGCCAATATCTTCATTGTTTATATATAGATTTATATTACACTTCTATTTTAAATCAGATTTCAAGATTCTGTTAGACTCATGCAAGAGGTTTGTTTGGTTTACCTAGTGTAGTGTAGACTTGTGTAGTGTAGGTGTAGGCCTTGAAATCAAATTACACTACACTTTACCCAGGATAACCAAACGTTTTTTAAGCTACACTCTACACTAGATTCGCTCATTGAACTGTCAAACTAAAAAACATAATAAAACAACAAACAGTACTGTTGAAGGCACTAAATGAGTCAAAATGATAGAAAATGTGTACTATCTGAACGATAAAGCTATTTGGAATATAAACTTCAATAGTGCTTATCCTAATTGAGGTTAGAGTACCCTACGCATTTGCCCTCATCACAAAACATAGTGCCACATAAATAAAATACTCCTAATCAGTTTCTAATACGTAATTATAGACTATTAATTAATTTTAGGAGTTATATCGGATTGTCAATGAAAGAATGTGTCATTCATCATGTTTTAAGCTGTTTCTCTTCAAATGTTGCGCCTAAATTTCTACACCTACACTCTACACGACCTCCTAGAGCTCGTGTAGAAATTCTACACTTTACACTACACGAAGTCAAACCAAACGGCTACACTTTACACTACACTTAATACGAAAACGCTTTTTAGACATTTTGAGCCTACACTAGTGTAAAGTGTAAGTTCGTGTAGCAAACCAAACAAACCTAATGATGACAAGGCTAAAAGTGGCGGGGGCATTCAAAATTCCCAATTTTAACAACAAATATGGCCAACGTTCACTTTCTTACTCGGTTCCTTCTACGTTCAACTTGATGCCCTCCTCACTGAAAACCTTGTCTAACATTTCAAAAATTAAAACTGAACTAAAATCTTATCTTCTTTCTGACACCTTTTGACAATGTTTTCCAATTTTTTTTTCTAAGCTCTTTGTTCTTTTTCTGTAATTTTTTGGATTTCACAAATTAACTGAATATGTCATGCAACCATAGTATTTATACATACATGTTTTTCATGTTTATTTTGGCTATATGTTCCGTTCTCTGTATTGTCACCATCTTAAATAATTTATTAATTGTCTTTACCCCACAGTTAAGCCTTTTTCAGGCTTTGTGGGTTTTTTGATTATATTCTTGTTAGATTTATTTCTGTAGGCCTATGTAACATTAATTATTTATTTGTACAATTTTGCTATGGTGTATGAGTCATGTATGTTCTATGTTCTATGACAATAAATAAAAAAAAAAAAAAAAAAAAAAAAAACTCAAGTTTAACTAAGCTAAGCTTATCTTTAAACTTCAGTTTAAACCATGACCCATTCCACCACATTTTATTCACCTCCGTTTAGCTAAGCGGAGTTTATTTTGTAAGGATGTCTGTGATTGGTTCTTCAAAAATCACGTGATTTTGTCTCCACGGTCAGCTGTTGAACAAGACAGTGACGACACACTGACAACATAACCTATGAAAAATGAAAATACGTTCGCATGGTACTAACTACTCGGAGAGTGAGGAAATCTTGCTCTTACAGGTTGTTGAACAGTATAAACACGTATAAACAGGTATAAAGACGTAATAGAAAATAAAAAAAACGATTCCACATCGTCACATCATCAAAATCACAGCTTGTTATATGTGGAATCGAATATCGTACTGGCGGTGGGTCCAGTTTAAGTTGTTAAACCGCACCCCAGGTAGGGTTTAGTTTAAGCTCGGTTTAAACTCGAGTTTAGTTCTGGTGGAACGCATTTCCAAGCTAACCGAGGTTTAACAAAATTAAACTCGAGTTTAAGCCTTGGTGGAATCGGGCCTAAGACCACCTACGTTTACTTCCACACCCCCCAAAATGCTCCAACATCCAGTCCCTTAGTCCGTATTGATGATGAAAGCATTGCCCGCACCAACTCTGCTAAGTTGTTAGGCCTGACCATCACAGAAACATTAGACTGGTCCATTCACATTGAACAGGTCACCTCCAAAATTAATAGTGGTTGCTTCATGCTTAGGAAACTGAAACAGATAGTTAGTTTTCATCCTCATGTTCTCAAATTAGTATACTTTGCTCATATTCACTCACATCTATCATATGGCATACTATTTTGGGGTGCATCTCCTCAAGCAATCAGACTGTTCACCCTCCAGAAAAGGTCTGTCCGCATAATTGCTGGTTTATCCAGAAGGCATTCCTGCCGAGAGCTCTTCAAAGATCTGGGAATAGCTACTCTCGCAGGTTCCCTGATTCAAGCGGCATCCATTTTTGTCCGGCTTAATCCCAATCTTTTCCCCTTAAACACATCAGTTCACTCCCATTATACATGGTCAAATCTCCAAATTCGTATCCCCACCCATAATCTGTCCTTATTCTCTAAAAGCCCCAAGTACTTGGCCCTAACCATCTTCAACAAGCTTCCCAACAACATTAAAACGTCCCCCTCCACGGCTTCCTTTAAAGCTAATTTGAAATCCTTCTTCACATTCAAGAGCTTTTACTCCCTCCAAGAATACCTCTCTCCCTAAACTGTTATCACTTATATAATAATCCGTTTATTCTTATTCGTGCTTTTATAATACCATGTGTTGCATTGCATTTTATTGCGTAGCCATTCTCTTTAGTTACCAAACATACACCTTGTAAGCTTTCTTATACACGGTGTATGTTCTTACCATGTTGTATATATATATTTTGTTTATTTTTTATTTTTTACTGGTAGGCGTAAGCCTATCTACAGCCTGCATGTAAATACCATTTATTGGATGAGCGAAGCGAAGACTTTAATTTCACTGACCCCCAAAAAATTTAGCTCGGGTGTTTTTTTGTTTGTTTGTTTTCTGTTTTTTTTTTGTTTTTTTTGTTTTTTTGTCTGTTTGTTCGCTCTCTACCGGGCAAACGGCATATCCGATCTTAATGAAAATTGGAGGGGACCTTTGAAATCTCTGAACTTAGAGTTGTATTGTTTTTGGGTACAATCGAAGAAATATTTCTCATAAATATCGTACTTTTACGATTTTTTTTTCGATTTTTAGTGCGATATTTCGTGCTATTTGGGCCAATTCTGACCAAACGGGTGGGGCTACAACGTTCATATTATACATGGACATTAAGGTTATGGTGATGTAGTACCTTTTGAAAGAAAAAGTTGAAAAAATTAGCCAGAATCCATAGAAATAAAGCTTTTGATATAAGTTTTTTACGGTTTAGTGCAATATTTTCGTGCCATTTGGGCCGATTATGACCAAACGGGTGGGGCTACAACGTTCATATTATACATGGGCATTAAGGTTATGGTGATTGAGTACCTTTTGAAAGAAAAAGTTGATAAAGTTAGCCAGAATCCATAGAAATAAAGCTTTTAATATAAGTTTTTTACGGTAAATAAAAACAATTGACAAGTAACAATAGAAACTTACAACAATCACCTACAATGCGTAGGCAGCAAAACAAAGCACTTGCAAAAGTAAAGATATCCCACGCAAACTAAAAACTTAAGAAAGCTCATCCATCAACGCGACTAAAAATAGCGTTTGCGAAGCTTCCTAGTAATTCATAATTCAACTTATTGGATGAGCGAAGCAAAGACTTCAATTTCACTGACCCCAAAAAATTTAGCTCGGGTGTTTCTTCTTTTTTTTTTTTTTTTGTCTGTTTGTTCGCTCTCTACCGGGCAAACGGCATATCCGATCTTAATGAAAATTTGACGGGACCTTCGAAATCTCTGAACTTAGAGCTGTATTGTTTTTGGGTACAATCGAAGAAATATTTCTCATGAATAACGTACTTTTACGATTTTTTTCAATTTTTTGAGCGATATTTTTGTGACATTTGGGCCAATTCTGACCAAACGGGTGGGGCTACAACGTTCATATTATACATGGACATTAAAGTTATGGTGATGTAGTACATTCTGAAAGAAAAAATTGAAAAAGTTAGCCAGAATCCATAGAAATAAAGCTTTTAATATAAGTTTTTTGATTTTTTGTGCGATATTTTCGTGCCATTTGGGCCAATTCTGACCAAACAGATGGGGCTACAACGTTCATATTATACATGGACATTAAGGTTATGGTGATGTAGTACCTTTTGAAAGATAAAGTTGAAAAAGTTAGCCAGAATCCATAGAAATAAAGCTTTTAATATAAGTTTTTACAGTGAATAATACCAATTGACAAGTAACAATAGAAACTTGACAACAATCACCTACAATGCGTAGGCAGCAAAACAAAGCACTTGCAAAAGTAAAGATTTCTCACGCAAACTAAAAACTTTAAAAAGCTATCCATCAACGCGGCGGGACTTAAGCGTTTTCCTAGTTATAATATCTATTACCGGTACATACAATACACACACACATATTATAATATACATATACTAATACATTTACTATGACAGCCAGCCTGATGGCGTAACCTCTTATCTTTGCACTGGTAGGCCTACTATCTGTTGTTCCTAACCCACTATAAAAAAATAGTATGTAAATATTTCATCACCTAGGGCTTATTTACTATATTTTATTTACTTTAATCCTGTCAAATAAGATCGTATATTGACGTTTGGAGGAAAAAATTGCGATGTCGCTGAATTTTTGCAGAGACCTTCCTTATATAATACTTATTAACATACTAAAACTCCCCTACAATCGGACTGGAGCTTCGGCCGCCATATTGGAAAATGGCGACCAAAAGGTGTTTGTTATCGAATATCTCCAAATTTGTTTGAGAAAGACAAAATATTTCAATTACAAAAATATTCTTCATTCAATTCCCTACAAAACAGGTGTCTTCTATAGTTTTGGTAGGGGCAAAGGTTACGTCACAAAATCGTGGTTTATATGTTGCTCATTGGAGTACCAGCTTATTTCCAAATTTTTACGCCCGCAGCATCAAACAATGCCCGGTAAATCCGCAAGAAATCGATTTAAATACAAAAAGACTTTTGTAAGGGGTTCATGAAAGCTTCTTTTAGTATTTAAAAAAATCAGGTCTGCGAAATTGAATTTTGCATTACCCGGAATTTGGGTTTTTTCCATTGTTGGCATTTCCTCAAAAATGCCCTTTTTGACTGTCCATTATGAAGCACTAAATAGAATTGTAGGAAAAATTCTTTCTATGCACATTGAAATGACATAAATAGTGAGCCGATTACAACTAAAGTTTAAATCCAATATGACAGCTAGTTCCTACTATTCACAATATGAATACTGTTTTCGTGCTGTTTTTACACTCTTTTTGTTACATAATTCACTTTGATGTTGTGGATATTAGGAATTAGCAGCCATATTGGATTTAAACTTTGGTTGTAATCGGATCATTATTTGAGTCATTTCAATGTGTGTAGGAAGAATTTTTCCTCCAATGCTATTTAGTGCTTAATAATGGACAGTCAAAAGGGGCATTTTTGAGGAAATGCCAACAATGGAAAAACCCAAATTCCGGGTAAATGCAAACTTCGATTTCGCAGACCTGATTTTTTAAATACTAATGGAAGCTTTCATGAACCCCGTACAAAAGTCCTTTTGTATTTAAATCGATTTCTTTCGGATTTACCAGGCATTGTTTGATGCTGGGCGTGAAAATTTGGAAATAAGCTGGTACTCCAATGAGCAACATATAAACCACGACTTTGTGACGTAACCTTTGCCCCTACCAAAACTATAGAAGACACCCGTTTTGTAGGGAATTAAATGGGGAATATTTTTGCGATTGAGATATTTTGTCTATCTCAAACCAATTTTGAGATATTCGATAACAAACACCTTTTGGTCGCCATTTTCCAATATGGCGGTCGAAGCTCCATTCCGATTGTAGGGGAGTTTTAGTATGTTAATAAGTATTATATAAGGAAGGTCTCTTCAAAAATTCAGCGACATCGCAATTTTTTCCTCCAAAAATTCTTATTTGACAGGATTACTTGTATATTATACATTCCTTCAATCTGATTGGAAGCTTGATTGTCATCTCTTTCAAGAAGCTGTTTCTTACAGGTCTACTCTTTCTCTGTATGCTGGTACCAGGTACATTGTAATTAATCTTGTGCCAGGCCTTCCTAGTTTATTTTATTTTAAGTGTAGCCTACAATGTACAGATTAATCTTGTTCTATTTTATGTTCCATACTAAAGGTTAGGCCTACATAACATAATATACTTAACTTTCCTCTTACATCCTACTTTTAACTATGATATCTTTAGTATTAATAATTTGACGAAATCCATATTTGTACTTTGTATAAATCTAAGGATTAATAAAAACTTGAACTTGAACTTGAACTCAAGATATGGATTAATTTAGGGACTAAGCCTAGACATGAATTCACAATTAGATCCATAAAGGAAATAGCAGGGTTAATCCCACTTCCCACCAGCAAATTACGGAATATAATTTTTGGGACATTCAGTATAGGCCTAGATGTAGTTACGTATTTAAATTGCAAAAAAAGGCAGTGAGAAACATGTGTGGCCTTAAGTCATCTATAGTTACGTTCAGACTCACTGCAAGCCGCTATTCATACATTCATTCACAAACATAAAATATTAACGGTAACCCTCTAACTCCCTAGACTAAATATTTTGGAGACAACTTCTCTATAAAAAAAGTCTGGCACATTCAAATAAAGCTGCCCTAAACCATGATGTACACCAGTAAAATACTCGTCGTAATAGTGACATTCATAAAACTAACACAAAATAACTACATATGTATATTAAAGTTAAACATTTTGATTTTAATAAATTGCCACGTGACCCAATGGCAATAGGCCAATAGCCAATAAAAACTCAGAAACATTTTGAAGTTAACTTTAAAGTAGGGTTGCCGTTTGATAATTGATATATCAAAGGATACGATTATTTCCCGAAACGATCGATAATCAATTCAGTCTTCCCGAATCGATTATTGATAATAGAATAGCTCGCCCGTCCGAAATTTTGTCATTGACCACTCGCTCTGCAGAACTTTATAATATACTGTATTTCCAGTCAGACATTAATCGCTTTATTCCGTGAAAAATTCGTCCACTGTGAGATATACAACATGCGTGTGGTGCGAAGTCCGAAGCGCAACACATCCCCTGCCCGGCTGCAGTGTAGGCAACTTGCATTGTGTGTGTGTTGCAGGGCGGCCTCACTCGCCGTGCCCGGCGCCGATTGCTCAACCTTGCCTCGTCACAACCAATAGTGTAGTACGCCACTCAAGGTTAAAACAAGCATCTATCAAGATGCATTCCTCGCCACTCAGCGCCAACTCGGTATCGCTTTTTACTTCATTCCGTAGAGATATGATAAATTGATAATATTATCTTATCAGTTCTTTCAGACCAATATTACGTCGTCTTCCAAAGTATAGTCAAATATTATTTATCTCGTCACGTAATAAATATCGGAGCATTGAATAACTGATATCTCGTAAATGAATGAACGACAATCACAACAAAAGCTGAAATGAAACTTCATAAAACTAAGATTTCCGAGAATCTCGACCTTCACAAACACAACACACAAGCCGGGTAGCGTCTTGTTTACGCTACGTAGCACACCGGCCAGCCAGGTGTGGGAGGTAGTATAGGCAAATTCGACTGAAATTCGGTTCGAGACGGAAATAATTATTAGAAAGCCGATTCTTTTTGTAATACGTTCATTGGGGCCCCCTGTATATCTCCAGAAAAATCCCCAAAAATCCTACGTGGGCAACACCCTTAAATTTTGAAAAAATCGCCGCCATCTTGCAGTTTTCAAAAAAAATGCCAAAATGTGATTAGAAAGCTGATTCCTTTTGGTAATACGTTCATTGGGGCACCCTGTATATCTCGAGGAAAAATCCCCAAAACTCCTACGTGGGGAAACACCCTTAAATTTAAAAAAAAAAAACACGCCGCCATTATCTTGCAGTTTTTCAAAAAAAGTAGGGTCATTTATGACACTTTTGTGACCGTTGAGAGTCAATGACAATTTCTCAACGATTTGTTCTCTAAGAAGGTTTAATAAAAAAATTTAGCCCCATGCCCTCGCGAAAGTTGTGGGCATACTCCGCCAGAGCCCAAAATCAAATATGGCTGCCATTTGTACGTCTGACGCTATCTATGCAAGGGTTTAGCCTAAAGTATCGCGTAGTAATGTGGTTTTTATGGTTTTGGGGGTCGAGGAATTCGCATCTGAAGTCGGTTTTCCGGCGATTAATACCCATTTTTTTTAATTCGAATCCAAGATGGCCGTCGATTTGCAGCTTGGAATACCTCGCGTTCTCGAAATCGTAGTAGAACTTCATATCAGACTCGAATGAAAGCCCTGTTCAAGTATTTTGAATAATTGACAGTAGAACTATGACAAATTCTGTACGAAGCACTACAATCATTAGTGCACTCCCTATATGCACCATTACTGTTTGTCCGAATCTGTTGACTCTCCACACTCACTCCTCTCATCATCGCTGCCTTTATCTTCACCACTATCATCTGGACAACCACGAGTTTTGAGCTGCTGGGGCAAGGGGGGTAGAGTGTGGCGCTCTGTCGGCACTTCCCATTTAGAATTTCCCAGCCGTGACCAATGGAGGACGGATGCTCTAGCAGCTCGTAATGGAGCTGGCAATACGCAATGTAATTCGTCCTTTGCTCATGGAGATCCAACGAGTCGTCGTCAGGTGGGAGTCGAATCGTACTCTTGTTCTTCATTTTGTGCCAATTGGAAGCTCTGGCTTGCGCGCAGGTAGTATCTGCACTTTCAGCATAGACCTTTGAGAGGACAAATGCCTTCATATTTGCTCTGACTTTGTCCTCTAGCTCCACACTTTCACCTACTCCTACAAGAAGCTCTCTGGCCTCTGATTCATTGATTAATTTCTGCAATACTTGTTTTTTTGCCATGCCCATAGAAACCTGATGTGTGGTCACTGCCTGTGATGACATGTAGAGGTATGATGACATCGGCGACCTCTGCTGACAGTAGGGCATTGCAGTTGATTATTGAATGCTTGCGTTTTATCAGCAGGTCTCCTCTGAATTGTTGTGAGACATAAGCTGCTTGTACATATACATCTGTGTCCTCGCTGTCTAGAACAACTGCTCCAGTATAATTCCCAGCTCTTAGCTTGGCATACGTTGAAAGCAGCATTGTGTCTGCTTCTGGATGCTTGAAGACGTACTCATCGCTCGTCACACCAGTGCTCAGGTTAGTTGACGTATTGCCCTCGCAATATATGACACCACCAGTGGCGGATCCAGGGGGGGGGGCGATAGGGGCGATCGCCCCCCCCCCCTTGATCCTTGAAAAGCTAAATTTTATTCTATAATGAATATGTTCAGCCACCAGAAATATCAATGTTTTCTTGCAATCATGATTTTTTTTATTGCTTTTAGTCAATTCCTCACAGTTGCACGATATTATTTTCTTTGGTGTTACCCAAAATCGTAACACATCTATAACTTCATAGGTTTTGAAGGTCCCATGAAAATTTCAGCACGATCAGAGTAGCCATTTGACCGGTAGAGCGCGAGCAGACTTTTTTTCTCGGGGGAGCGAAATTAAAGTCTTTACTACTCTCATCCAACAACATTTATTTTAACACTGATTTTGAAAATCCGAGGGTATAGAAACACCTGAGCGATAGCGATTATAAAGGGACTTACCTTCCTCCAGGGCCTATTTTAGTGAGCAACTGCATATAAAATATATTGAAATATACCCTCTGTAAAGCCATTAAAACTCGTTTTTGAAAAAAGGGCCTCAAAAATTTTTCTCTGCGGGGCTGCTGCGAGCTAAGTCGCCCCCCCCCCCTTTCAGAGGTCCTGGATCCGCCCCTGGACACCACTACGCAGCTGACCAATTTTTGCTTTCATCTGTTCCTTCACAAGTCTCTGCAGTCTGACCTTATATCCTGAATTGACCATCAGCTTATTGAATTCAAAAGCTTCTGGAAACGGGTCTTCAGGCTTAGAGAAAACATTTGGGATTTGTTGATGTTTTGCTGCCCGTCGATCGTGCTCATCATCCTTGATGGTAAAGGGAAGGTCTTACTTGTCGTCTAAGAGTAAGATGAGACGTGCATCAGCGTGGCGTGAGAGAATTATCGAGCATATCTTATCAAGGTAGTCACTCCAGTGGTACCATAAGCCGTCCCGTTTCCTAGCCTCACGGTCCTCTGGTCTGGGGGTGGCTAGTCGCCAGATCATCATATGATCATCATATGCAGCGCGATGAAAGCACTTGAAGAAAGTAGCCGAACTGCCTAATTGTGGTTGCAGTACTTCGATCAAGTGTGGGTAATGCAAGACTTTGTGAGAGCAGAAAGGACAGGCAACTGGAATATTCATCTTTACTCCGTTCAACGCATGTTGTCACCTCCATGCAGCCTCTAAACGACTATCTACTCCTAAGTTATGGCATTTTTTTGAAAACTGCAAGATGGCGGCGATTTTTTCAAAATTGAAGGGTGTTGCCCACGTAGGATTTTTGGTGATTTTTCTGGAGATATACAGGGGGCCCCAATGAACGTATTACAAAAGAAATCAGCTTTCTTATCACATTTTGGCATATTTTTGAAAACTGCAAGATGGCGGCGATGTTTTCAAAATTTAAGGGTGTTGCCCACGTAGGATTTTTGGGGATTTTTCTGGAGATATACAGTATTATATAATATATATAATATATATATCAGATATAACGTATTACAAAAGAAATCAGCTTTCTAATAATTATTTCCGTCTCCAACCTTAATTTGCCTATACTAAGGGGGGTGGGGGCTCTTGTGAAAGAAGTCGCCCCCCTGTTTTGAGCAAATAGTAGGAACAAAAGGATGCACTCACAAAAGGTCCACGGTCCGCGTCAGAATGCAAGAAAGTATAGGCCTAATTTTTATTTGACTAATGACGGCACCACCTTTTGCCGCTCATAAATTCAAATATTTGTCCTTGAACAACAGTGCCAGCCCGAATATTATGGTTGCCGTTTCTGTGTTATTTTTGTGAAAACCCTAGTAGTTTTATATTTCAAATTCCATCAAACTAATGAGTTTGCGCTCAGGGAATTTGTTTAATTTTAATCATTTGTTAATTATAATAACTAGGTGTATTTTTAATCTCGACTGTAGCATCATGGGTCTTGTGTGACTTGAGACCAGACAATTGTTTTGGGTGGATAGTAGCTTTGAAATCACATCTTTTGAACAGCATGAATGCATATAAAATACAAGATAATTATGTTTTTAATTTATCCTTTTATAAAATTTATCTAACTTCTTATCAGACCTTTTGTTATGTTAATTACTTATTTTGTGTGATGAGGAACTTGATGGTTTTGCGCTCCTAGCGGCGTGATTATGTAACTATGTGCGAGGAACGGGAAGCGGAAGTCGTGGTGAACAAGGAAGCCAAGCTACTTCTGGTCGGCGTGGGGTAGCGTGAGTGGACGCCTCATGGTAGGCGATCCCAGTTTTTAATTAATAAAAGTGTTAATACGACGCTAAATCACTAAAACTAGTGAGATCTAGAAAGATCTAAGTGCGGTTCGTGTTTGGTATAATCACGTTTTACGCGATCGCGAAGGATTAAGCGGTAATTAACCCGATTATCCAGTTGGTATATTCTGTGTTGGCGACCACGTTGTAGTGCGACGTAGCTAAATAGTTAGCCACGAGGCGTTTGAAACCAGGTATAGATACGATCCTATCTATCTAATCAATGTTTATTGGAGCGGTCCATCTGCTTCTAACGACGTATTTTGAGTTGAATTACGAGTTGAATCAGTTGAAGAGTGTTCATATCTTTGTGGAACAATTGCCGGGATTCTAAGCCGCCATTGCCGGGAATTGCAGTACTCCCCACATTGTGTGCAATGTCCGGGACTTTTGCACAACTTACGTACGCTTTCGAGGGAGCATAGATTGCGAGTTTATAACTCTGCCACACTTGTAAGTAGAGATGAACTGAGATTAATTCATTTGTGAGATAATTGAACATTTTTTAGAGCAATAGTTTCCGTGAAGCGGATGAGAGAGAGAGACCTTGTTAGCCGCCATTTTTAGCTACGTCATAAAATTGACCAAACGACGCCATATTGGTACACGGTGGTCACCACTCACCACGATATCCTTCCGCGCTCCGGGACAAGGGTGAGCATATCGTTTAATGCAGAACTGTTGATTTAATATTGCCGCAAACCTGGGTATTTACTGTGAAGATTGGATTTCAACTATAAGCCGAGCTATACTTGAACAATGGTGGGAATAAACCCGACACGTCATTTCGTTGCGACGCGACCTTGAACTGACCGTCTGAACTGAGTTTGAGACGACCGCGGATCGAGAGCTTCCGTGTTACGTACGCGCGACGCGAGGAAGACAAACATCGGCAACTACTATGCATGGTGATCGCTACGCTTCCAGTAACTAGTACACGTGAAGACTGGAGAACAACTACTCAAAAGTCGAACCAAGGACCTTGTAATCATACAGCGAGGGTTCTGATCCCTAGTTGAACTTGAACATCTAAACGATGAGTATCTAATCACATGTTATTTGATAGAATATTTTCATAATTCATTCAGGCATTTGTAATGAGCCTAATTAAATAACATGGGGGTATTTAATCATTAGAAATCACTGATCAGTGCTAGGAGAACAGGGCATACCATCATTTGTGTGCTATTTGTAGGGGGGTGCGAACCGGTTCGAATTTCGAACCGAACTCTAACTTTAGTGAAGGTTCGAGTTCGACAAAATTTGGTTCGAATTTCGAACCGAACTCGAACCTCTCCGTGAAAGTAGTGAAAATGCTATTTCAGCACGTTTGAATATCCCGCGCCCAATAGTACAAGTTCCAGCGATGGCCAATAGAGCGCGCCACGCGTATGCTCTCCAGCGCTCTCTATGGCGAACTAGTTTACTCCAATCGCGACGCTCGGCGATGGTGAATTTGACCTTCAAAGTCAGTGAAATGCAAGTAAAGATGGAAGGAACATAAAAAATGTCAAACCACGCAAACTACGAGTTTAAAAGACGTAAAAAAGTGATCAAATGGAATATTCTCCACATTCTTTCTTCAGGATAGTTGATCGGAAATATTAGTGATATAGACGCAAGCAAACCAATAAAGGATGTTTATTTTCGACGCCGTGTCCAGGCCTAGGCTTCCTAGCTAGCCTAGGCCTATTCACGTCTCCCGGTCCTCGCATCCAAATCCTGTTATTGTTTATCGTAATAAATGATGTAAAAAGCTTTATCAACACAAAAGAAGAATCAGTTAAAAAGCTATGAAGTTTTGGTCAATTGGATAATAAAATTTGCCGTTAGCACGCAGCCTAGGCCTAGGCCTAACTTTACACGCGTAGGGCCTAGGCCCAGGCATGAATAGGCCCTAGACCTACACAAAGGCCCAGGCCTAGCTAGGCCTAGATTGTAGACTTGAAGGGCCTAGGCCTAGGGCTTGCGTAAAAATTAAGAGTACGCTAGGCTAGGCCCCTAGGCCAAGCCTAGTAATTTACTAACTGTTGATTAGGTTTGTTTGGAGAAGGGTTAACAGGTTGGGAAAGCAAAGAGAACATAAATCCCAGCCTGAAGGGCTGGGGGCGACAAAACTTTTCACCTGCTGATGACAACTGCAGCTAATTTAAAGTTGTTACCTTATTTTTATTTAGTTTTAATTAAAAAATATTCCTTGAGGTTCGGTTCGGTTCGAGGTTCGAAATTTTTCTCAAGGTTCGGTTCGAGGTTCGGTTCGAAAAAAAATTCAAGGTTCGCACACCCCTAGCTATTTGTGTTTTTAACCTTAGTATACTTTCTTTCGAAGGTTTATTAATCTGTTATTTTTATCCAATATAAATCCAATATGTTCCCTAATTGACAAATCATCCCATAGTAAATTTAATTGTGCCTGGATAAGGCCTACTCTTCAAGTAGGTAACTTGATTCTGTTCAACCTACAATTGATCAACCTTTTGTTTTAACAGTATTTTACAAAATACTGTAACTTCTTAAATGCTTGAAACATTATTGACTCTTAAAGCCTACTACACCTTGGAGGAGTTTCTTCAAAATGAGGAACTTAAATTGGACGATAAGCGAGTGATTATGGCTATTTAACTACGTAGGCCTACTACCCATGGCTCAAATTTAGTTCAATTCTAATTTACTTTCTATTTTATTATTACTTGCACACTTCTAGTACGCATATTTATAGACGTGAAAATATTTTGTTATGCAGGCCTGTGTATCTAATTAATTATATTTTGATGACCTTGAATTTTATCTATATTTTATGACGTTATTGTTAATTCTATGATATTATTATTATAATTGCGTGAATCAGAACACAATCTTCACTGATTGTATTGTTTTAATTTTACTTGTACATATGTAACCTGTAGGGCTACTTGAATATATTGTTAAATCTGTCTGAATTTTAAAAATATATAAATGAACTCTCCCAAGTCCCAAGTATGGTCCTAGGATCCAAATTCGTTGGCTTTTTATGTTCTTTTGGTAGGCCTAGGCATTCAAAGGAATATTTAGTACACAAAAGTTTTCGGCACATTCTAAGATGTCGGAACTGAGGCCAAGCAGGCTAACTGTAGGAAAAGGCCAAGGCACATTAATATAAGGGGCTAGGCCTATATTAAAAGTTAAAAAGAGACAACTTACTTTTGAAAATATGCTTGGACTGCAGGATGATCCTCTTGTTAATAGGTATTTCAAACACATCTTCACAGTTTCGTTGATGAACGTCACCTTTTCCACTTATGCTCTCTTTAGCTTTTCTGCAAGCAATGAAATAGAAAGAAGCCCGTCGTTTAGCTTCGGAGTTTTTCCTTCCGCTGCACTTTTAAGAAACTCCTTCTTCACATGTCCAGCGCCAATAACATGTCTAGCCTACAATTAGGCCTACAAATACAATACAGTGCATGAGAATGTTGGAGTCACTGAGAAAAAACTTATCATTAACATACGCTGCTCTTTCCTGAATGGTTATTGATTTAACGCATCTTATTAGGTCGACTTTACGAAACAATAAACAAAGCACGATGCAATGACTGCGCTCAAGACTCGACAGGCAGCCGGCGTCAGTCAAAATGGTCAATAAAGAACAACACTCGTGGTTGGCGCTTGGGCATGGCAGGGAGCCAATGACTAGGAAGAACTCTCTAGGTCGCTTGGCAGATGTGGGCGGAGCAACAACATGTCATTGCATAGGGTCTACATCAAAATAGAGCACACAAAACATTAAAACAACTTTTTTGGAATTAGCATGGTTTTGCCAAACACAATTTTGGGAAATCCCTCAAACTTGACATTTCTGGAGAATTCGGACTTGTTTTATGATTTTCTTATAAACTTTTTTTAATCATTGTGACATGTTTTAGAACATAGAACATTGGCTTCCACGGTTTCTATTTGACAGCTAGGACGTAAACAGAAAGGAGCTCTGCTCGATAGAGATCTACAGAAAGCTCCGCCTAGCCATGCTGCCCAAGCCAATCAATCGCATGCGTTCCACACAGTCAGTGAGCATCAGCTGCTAGCTAGATGGCTCCAACCATCCACTCTCGCTGACAACCCAGTGCGGTCGTATAGTTCTCGGCCTTTAAATAGCCAAATGCGTTTCTTTTCTTACCTGCTCATCCTGTGCCAAGTTCACAAACATCGGTATAAGGTCAGCAACAAGGTATTCCATTTCTATAACTTTAGAAAACTCCCCCAGCTTGCCTGCAGCTGCCCGGCGAACCATGGGCGTGTCATCTTGGCATAGGTTGCGATAATGTTTTCGCATGTCAGCTGGAAATTTAAACAGAAAATAACAATAACAGCACCACAAAAACTTGTAGTTGTGTCAATAGTCATTCAGCCAATTCTTCTCCAACGGTCAAGTGATCAAGACTACCTACCAAGATGTACAATCTATATCAGCCCCAGTTGGCACTAGAAATGATGGCGCTCAACTTTTCTTACCCCTAATAGCTCTGATCTCCCAGTCTATTGAAGCTATGAATGGCATGCATACCTTGTCCGGCAGCGTGTGTGCTCCAGCCGGCCGGCTCCTGACCTTTCATCTAAACGTTTTGTCAAAATATCAACTAGAAAAAATCTTAATTTTTTTGTATTTTTACTACAATTTGTTTATTATGATGACAAGTTGTGAATTAACTATAAAGGAATTGTCTCGGTTTGCATAACAAGCTCCTCAGAAGGTGCCTTGATTCAATTCAAGAACAATACAACAAAATCCAGGTCGCTGAGACTTATGGAACTCAAATTATCACGATTTTACTAAAGCCCTGCACAGCGCGTAGGCCGCCTATGGCTATCCATCCTATCCTATCCTATCCAAAAACAAAATGGCTGCTAAAAAAAAACGTAAACCACAATTCGAAGTGACATCCTCCCTAAAGATGTTTCAAAATGTGCATACTACCATGTGGTCAAGTCATATTTGAGATGTTAAGTGGGTTGAGCCAATTTCGTTAATATCGGTCCTACAGGAATTAGCTCTTGGACTATTTGAAACATCTGTAGGGAGGATGTCACTTTGAATTGTGGTACCAGTTTTTTTTTTAGCAGCCATTTTGTTTTTGATGATCGCACATCAAAAACAAAATGGCTGCTAGAAAAAACTGGTACCACAAAGTCTAGCTTAGTCGGTACTATCTTAAAATGTACATACTGTATTTATGCGAGTATAGGCCTCGGGTATATTTGAAATTGTCAAGTTAAAAAAGTGGGGTGCGGCCATTATGTGAAGCCATTTATCAATAGTATTTATATCCAAATCTTTAAAATCTGAGTGGTCAAAATAAGGGTGCGGCCTTTACTCGAGGGCGGCCTATAAGCGAGTAAATACGGTAGCTCATGACACAGTTAACTGATTTTATTTTTCTTATACCGATTTGTAGGTAATTGTATGTTCTCACTATTGTTTAGAACCAATTTCTCATAGTCATATGATTTCATTGTTAAAAATGCAGACATGGCAAAAATAGTGTAAATAATTTTACTAAAATGTGATTCAAGCATAAATTCACAAATAATTTTGGTCAGTTAGCACTAGGTATGCACATCAATACTTTTTTCATTATCGGCACCAACAAAGCCTGTTCCGACCTATAAATGGAACCTCAAGTGTGGCAAGTGTAAGTCAAAACAATACAATCACGTTCAGTTTTCTACTTCTCTGTCTTTGATGTCTTGTGTTTGGCTTCCATTATCAACATATAGCTCATTTCCAAACATAAATCTCAAGTGTGACACCATCAGCCCAGCTAGTGCATGAGACAATGTGACATAATCTCCGTCCTTAGAGTTTGGTTCGTGCCACTGTTGACCAATTATTTGATATTTCGATAATCGATAATACATTTTGGTTATCGATTATCGAAATTATATCCATTATTGATTATTGATCGATAATATCGATTATCGTGTGCATCCCTAGTTAGCACTATGTTTTTATACATTATTAGGATTTATAAAACTAACTTATGGACAACATATATAAAAAATATGGCTTATTATTGCACATTTGAGTACATAAACGTTGAAGGCTGGGCATTTTCAGTGGATTGTACGCTATTTACCTATGATTTTCATCCAACTTCATTTTGTCATTGCTAGTATAGAAAAACATGTATAACCCTCCTTCACTCGCGCGGAATTTCTTAACACCATCCCTCGCAAGGGGTTTCTCAAACCCCAAATTATTTTGGGCATTAATTATTGCAGTAGGATATTTTGGGTATTTCTTTCTGTGCTCGTATGATTTGTGGAACTACTATGTAGGTGGTTGTTACTGGGAGGACAGTGAAATAAAATGCCAATGAATTTTTTTGTATGAAATATTTTTTTATTGTATTTTTCAGATTTAAAAAATGGACATTTGCAAAATATTTTAAAAATGTGTCACAATAATGCAATTTTAAGTTTTGTTTTACTTTTTAGTAATAAACATGAACCAGTTAGTAAATTGCAAGAAGAATCTTTCCAAAATTCCAAAATTTCAAAATTTAAGCCAAAATAGCATTGAGTTTCTGTGTGCAGTTACAGTAACGTGATCACTTGCGCGGGGTTTCAGCAACCCCAGCCACGTTCAGACCGGCAATATAACAACACTAAAAGCCCTAATGATTAGAGCAGGGCTGCCACTGACATTTTTTTCAAATCCTGTTGGAGGACGTTAAAAATCCGCAAATATCCGTGAAAAGTCTAAAAAACGTTAATTTCATTGAACAAACTATGAAAATGGCTAAATGTGATGTTTATATTTGTTACCATCATAACCTAAAAGTTGCCAAGGGCCTAGGCCTATGCACAGATGAGAATAAATGAGCCTGAAACATCCTGCTTTAATTAAGATTGAATAAAAATGTAAATTGTTACTTATTTAACCTACAGAAAATCTGTTTTAAATCTGACCTGATTAAAAAATTCTTAGGCCTAGCCGCCTAGGCCTAGGCCCTAGGAATGTTGCATCAAATTTTGACCTAGGCCCATGTGTTGTGTCTATTAATAACATTGCAGTCTTGCAGAACTTGTTAATAACATTTTAATCATATATACTAATTCTATTTTTCATGTTTAAGATCACGTAATCCAAACTTTATAAACAAAAACGAAAGAAAACAATTTTGTGGGCTCCAATCTCCATTGTTTGTCCTTGGCTGTTCAATTTATCTTGCATCCTCACAAAAGCAACAGCTGTTTTGGCTGTTACTACTACACAGAAGCAGTTTCTACAACGTCTGGGACACGGCTCCGCCCTTGCTCCGCCCCCTATCTAAAGTCGAATCGATTATCGCCCCGCCTTCAATGTTTACAATCGAAATAAGCCCGCGCAGATTCAAATATACGAAAATAAGCATAGAAAACGTAATAAACGAAATATCCGTAAATAAGACTAAAAATCCGTTTATCCGTTTTGCACCCTAAATATCCGTAAAAACGGATAAAATCCGTTAAAACGGCAGCCCTGGATTAGAGGGTTACAAATTTCGCTAACAGATAGAGTGACTTGAAGGTACTGCGAATCTAGAGTCGGTAAAACAGTCCGATGCAGAGAAACAGAGTCGAATGTAGACCCTGGGGTTTGTAGAACCCCACGCGAGGGACCGAGGGTTAAAGTAGTTCCAAGAAACAATATACAAATATTAAAATTGAATGATATTAAAAATGCGGTTCAAAGGTTTTTGCAGAGTAGTCGATTTTATGGATTTTTCAGTTTCAAAAGTGGAAAAAGTGGAAAAGTGCAATTTTCACAAGCCAAATTTATTTGCTGGCACTTATATTCTTGGAAAGTATAATATGTAAGAGTTTTTTAAGGTTCTCTGAAAATTTAATCTAATTTGGAGCAGTCGTTTGTCCTGGACAGCAAAGAAATTAATGCGGACATTTTCAAATAAATAAAATAAATAAATAATAAATTGTATTTAGAGTCTACCCACTCAGTTATATAACTGATTTTCAGTGGGGGACTTTAAATCAAAGCGACCAAGCCAACCCTGTAGGCCCCGACACAATCGACGAGTGAGCGATAACCAACCAAAGATCGATATTTTTAATAGGAAATATAGGAATCAGTGGTATGGACAGTGCAAACACCCGCGGATCAACGCCAGAATCAACAAGGCCGATTCAGCACAACTCTGAATTTATTATGTGCTTCGTTGCTAGGACGGCTCCAAAGTCACCGTTTACAAACTCCTAAGACAAGAACTGCTGGACTTAAGTCCAAATCAGAAGTTAAAAAACTTCTGACTTTATCGGGAATCGAACCCTGAACCTTCTGCATTGGAAGCCACAAGACCAACGAGCCACACACAATAATCAAAAACGTCCGAGGAAATGGTGCAATAATAGTTCATTGGAGGTCACAAGCATAAAAATTTTGGAAAAGGTACTTTATGACCTAATGAACAATAATTGATATGGTTACATTAAATATTTTACCCCATTAACTCACTGGAGGTCAAAAAATTAAAATCTTTATAAAAAAAACAATTTTACTGAAAAAATTATATTTTTGGCTTCTATTTAATCCTCATTATTAGTTTATCATGTAATTATTCACAAAAAATTTCAAATTTTTGTAAAAAATATTTTTTACAAAATACACAAAAAAGTTTCAAAAGTTTTACATAATTTTAAACTTCAGGGAAGGTTTAGGAAAACCTATTTATGATAGAAATCGACAGATATGTATTTTTACTAGGGCTGGGCAAAAAAATCGATATTTCGATATGATATCGATAATTGGAAAAAATTTCGATATCGATATTTGATTTCATATCGAAATATCGAAATTTACACAAAAAATGCTAAATTTCAAAATTTTGGTGGAGGTGCCGGGTAGGTAGTCTAAATTAAATAACCCTGGCTGGTGCATTTGCTGAAGGTGCCGGGTCATAAAACGCGATTGTGAGATCGTAAATAGGTCTATGGCGACACCTTATCAACCCTATTTGGCCAAAATTATGAAAAATAACACTCTAAAAAAAAAAAAATTTTTTTTTTTTTTTTTACAAACAATTACATTTCGATATATTGATATCATATCGAAATTTTTCGTGTGATATCGATAATTGAATGGTATGTCAGCCCAGCCCTAATTTTTACAGTGGGTACTTAAGTCATCCCTGGTGGGTACACCTATCAAAACCATTGTCTTACAAGCATAAACTTATACTAATATATTAAAGAACTTAAAACCACCCTCATGAGTAGTATGAGTAGGATGCCCTGCTTAGGTTGGATGTCACCAGCCGGAAAACGTAATGAAAGGGAACGTTGTAGACGGGTTTGACTGTACGTACATACAATGTCACCTGTGCAGCAAGTATTGTAATGAAATAGGTATGTAACTAAAACTTACCTTTTAAAGAATCACTGACACGTGTGTAACATACGCTGAACATTCCACACGCAGAAGTGCGGGAGGTGAACCAATCTCCTGATGACAGGCGTAGGAGCAGAGGCACAAAGCTAGTTTCCAGGTCGGCAGTAGATTGAAGTGCAGCTAAACGGCGCAGAGAATCCACTGACTTATCCCTCACCACCGTTTCTTCTACTGCAGCTAGTGTTTCTAGTGCAGGCTGAAATCAAGAATAACATGTAGGCCTGAATGTTTCAACACAAGCTGCCAGTTAATTAATTAAAGCTGGAAACCTTTTACAATTAACCTTTTCAATGCTGGGTTTTGAACGGAGCACCCAACACCCCAGTGCTGGGTTATTTTGAGTAAAAAGTCAATTTCTCTCACTTGTATTTGATAGTAATATTTAACGTATCAAAATGTTTCCTCATCCTTGAAATGAAGTAGACATTACACTATACACCTTGTTTAGATTGTCTTGCTTTTATAATATCAAGACTATTACATGTGACAATTGCCCTAGCATAGGCCTACGTAAGTGTGAGCTGATTTTTGTCACCTAGGCCTAGGCCTACTGGCAATGTCCTATAATTTTCTATTATTTCAACCTTTACTTCAAATTCTATGGTCGCTAAACAAGTCCGAATATGGATCATAAATTCATAATTCATAAACCTCTTCATTGCAACCAAGTTATTTTCTTTCATGTAGCCGCCTTTCCGTAGTCCTACTCCTAGCTAGTCGTGCTCGTGACTGCCCTGTCCCACTACCCCTCCCCAACCCCTTTGTATTGTATGCGCACTTGGCGAGGCGCAGGCGCTACTTGAACTCCGCCGGCCAAGGCCAACGTAACTCAATCAGCACTGGCGCGCAAGCAAAAACATGAGATTTCAGTTTAGTATTAGTCCGTTTGTTTAGCGACCGTGGCCAGACGTGTGGGCACTTAACGTACAGTGAGCGATTTTCCTGTGTTTTCTGTCGGATTGTTGCATCGTGAAATGGAACTGGTAGGCAATTCGCCTCCCAAAAAGAAGAATTAAAACTTGGATATATCCAAGTCATTGAATCTTTAAATTACGTATCCGGCTGTTTTGAAGGTTAAAAGGGTCAACAAAATTTCACCTCCGGCGGCTGGGGCTTTGCCCCAGACCCCTTGTGTGCCCACTAAAATTCAAGCTTTGTCCGGAATTCTAGTTGACCCAAGTTGGAACCCTACATTTAGAATGTCCGTCCGGTCACGAATACTACTGCAAGTTTTGAATTCCCAAATTCGTAATAAAAGTCCCCAAACGACTTTAAGGCAAACGAGGCGGCGCGGCAACCGGGGTCTGGGGCGAGCCCCCAGCAAAGCGGGGGTCCGGGGGCTTGCCCCCCGATTTTTTTTACAATCTTGGCAATTGGTGCGTTTTAGTGAGTTTTGGACACTTGAATCACTTCTTTTTTCTCGGCATGTTCGATGGAGGGGTAGGGCAGGGTGGCCGTGAGGGGGGGGGTTTGCACTACCAAAGGAAGGCAGAACGTGAAATTCACACGCGCCAGTTTTAAAATATATAAAATAACGATTTTTGTAAAAAAAAAAAAAAAAAAAAAAAAAAAATAAAAAAATTGAAATTTTGAAAATGAAATTCGTAAAATGACAGGGCAATCGTAAAATCGTAATGACTACCGTTTTTCGTAAATTTTACGAATAATTCGTAAAACTTGGCAGGTATGCGAATATGTTGATTTTATTTTGATCCGATAAATAGTGTAGATGGAAATTACATTATAACAAAAGAAACGTTACCATGGCAACGAAAAGTCGCACGAGGTTCGCACTATGCACTGCCACCTAGAAGTAATCAAAATACTATGGAGGAAGCAGTGTATTATTTGTTACCATGAATACTTCAAATAGTTTTCCCAATGAAATGATGTCAAGATCCTCTAGATGGCGGTGGATTTTATCCGCAAAGTAAAGGTTTGCCCAAATAGGCCTACCTTGCCAATAATAAATAATATTGGAAACATGGCCCCGTGGACAGTGAATGTCGCAAATTTTAAAATTTAAAAAAATTGCAATGTGGGTCTAGCTATAGCACGTGCTCGCTTATCAACGCGTCCAACTGAGCGTTTCCTAGTCATAGATATTACACTACCTAACTTTAAATCCCGTTTGCAAGATGCAGTTGAAATAGTGACAAAGGCCACAACCCCTAGGACAACTACGGTAGTTGCATTTCTAACTCAAGATTGCATTAGACCCTAGAATAATAATAATAATAATAATCTCTATATTTGAACTCTGACCTTCTCCAACCTAGCAGCTGACGTATATACGACAACCTATAGATGATTCAACGAGTTTCATGATTTCATTGGGCCTATTATTGCCGCATGATACAGGCTAACACATCGTTATCAGACTGATATTGCACAGGATTTACAAGGTGGTCTGATCTTTCTCTTTAATAATAATAATGTCAGATGAAGTGACAGGCCTAATCAGAATCCTTCTTCGTCTTGCTCCACTGTGTAGGGCCCACCTCCTTGTTATGTGTCTTGACAGCCGTAACTGCCTCAGACACCGCTCATGATGCCTTCCTGTATTCAGCCCCGTCTACGTATAGTATGTACCTCTAGGCCTACATTTAAGAACAGCTTAATCTATTGATGTTCAATTCGGAATTCCCAGCATGTTTTGCAGGCAAAAAATACCCAACTAACCAGTAGACAATGTGCATGCTCAGGGCCTCCAATGTACAACGTAAACGTGCCCAACTGCTCCGACAGTGCCAGCAAGACTTCATCTTCGTCGTAGATAGATTCGGTGAGGAACGGAATCAGTTCTACCCTCGTTCGTTCTGGACCAAGAGCTAGAGCGATTGTAGATAACTTCTTTATCGAGTTTAACCGCAGCTGGAAATAAAAGAGAACATGTTTAGCACGTGAAAAATTGTAGCGTACAGTAATCGTGGCCTAATATATTTATAATGAATTTCATTGTTTTTTGGGATGGAGAGAAAGAATATTTAAAACAAGTTGCAAAACCTAAAAATAAGTGGGTAGGCCTAGGTCTAAATCAAATTTATTCCAATCAATGAAAATCACACATGTTATTTTTTTAAGGTCAAGAGGCAACATGTCGCCAATGGAGAGCCTCTGAAGATGGGAGATGAAACTTTTCCGAAATGTCAAGCAGGGAGGGGTACTGCACTTCAATTCAAAATGGTAGGAAATTCAACCTCAGGATTAAAAGAGGGTCGGACCCTATTTTTAGTGAATCAACCAAATGACTCTTAATATTGGGGTTGACCAATCGCCATCTAAGGGTTAACAGCGGGGTTTAAAAATATAACCGTAAGGGAATCTGTACTGAAAGGTATATTTTCATTATGTAGGGGCCTAGGCCTACAGCTATTAAATTATGAGTCACAAAAAACATTACTATCGGTTTGTAGCCTACTGGTTGATTTTTTCCCACGGATGTGGGATTAAAAGAACATTTAAAGAAAAGATTTAGTATATTGAGACCTTTTAGAATATTATTTTCGTTTTGCACGGGACCATTTTATTAGGCCACCACTGATGGGAGGATATATGGTAAAATTTTAGACTATAAGGAATAATCTTAGCTGGGGGTTAATATAACCTCTTATCTAATTTATTAATTAGGCTTTAGAAACAATGGTAAAGAAAGTTCCTGGAAGAGAGACATATGCTATGAAGACAACAGATGAAATTCTGTCTTCTATAATACCATCATCATAGCAGCGTCAGTCGCCTAGGTAGGTACTATAAAACCAAGGTTGAACATTAGGGATGTCCAACGATATCGATATATCGATGGGCTATAGGCCTATATCGACACTAAATAATTTTTGATATTGATATTTTTATTCTACATTGCAATATTCATGAAAATTGATTGTAAAATACATGTATAAAAATTAATTAAAAACACGTCAAAATGTTAAAAATTAAGGTTCTGTGAAAAAATCATTACAATCGGATAAAGCGTGTAGGTGTTATAAGTCGAAGAAATTTTTTAAAAATCGAAAAAAATCGTAAAATTGCGTTTTTTAAAAGAAAAAATTTCCCGGTTGCACTCAAAAACGTGGCAGTTCTAAGTTCAGAGATTTCGAAGGCCTCCATAAAATTTCATCGCAATCGGAGTATCGGTTTAGCCAGAATCGTGTTAACAAACACACAAAAATACAAAAAAAAAGAAGAAAAAAAAAAACATTCCGGATTTTTTTCTCCAGTGTAGTGAAATGGAATCTTCTCTTCCCTCGCTACGCTCATCCAATAAAATCAAGGTTAAACATCATAGGCCTACATCTTTTTCCAAATCTGTTTTTCTTCTAGACAGTTAAGCCTATAATTTTTTTTTCAAAATGCATCTAGGCCTACACAGTTGTCTTAGTTAGGTATAGGCAGAGGCCTACCTCTGGATACAAGTGAATATAGCCCTAGGCCTATACTCTATATTTTTGTAAATATTTATTTTTAGATGTTCTAGGCAGTGTTGTCAAAGCTACTTTTTTAAAGTAGCTACTTGACCTTTGAAAGTAGCTTAGCTACTCTTTAAGCTACTTTCATTCTTAAAGGGGCTATTAACTCAAAAAATTATTTTTTACCACATGATCTATAGCTTAATACTAAAATAAAATAACAGTTTAAAATTTTTTATCTTGTAACTGTGATTTAACACGAATTTTTCCATTTTTTAAATCCATAAATTTGCGAAAATCGATGTTTTAAGAAACTTCTTAAATCGGCTTTAACCTGTTTCTTTTTTGGTCCACATAGTTACTAGAGCATAGTACCAATCTAAAATGCCCATTTTTTACATCATGTCTTGAAACTGTGCCCAAATATACCCTCAAACATGCAAAAATATGCATTCCAAAATCACACCCCATCTTGGTACCAAACTACTTGCCCAAATTACAAAACAAAATAAAGAGAATTTACAGAAAAGGCTGTAGAGTACGTCAATAATGACCAATATTTTTTTGGATCAAAATCCTCCAAGGTCATGGGGCATAAAGATCGTCCCCATGTTATTTCTTATGGGAGATTTTTGCCGATGGGACCTAGCTCGAAAAATGTCGTTTGACAATTTTTTGGGAGGTCATGGTGGCCCCAATAATTTTTCTGTTAGTTGCTAAATCCATTACTAGTTAGCCTGAATGAAATATATATTTTTTTAGTTTAGCGGTTAAATACCCCTTTAATAGTCAGGCGGCATACCTGGAGAATACTTCAATTTTAGTATAAAAGCATGAAATTTAGCAAGATGATCGGGCATACCCTACTGATGATTTAAGGAAATGGAGCCAATCGAAAATTTAACCAGGAACCCCTCAAATCAAAGATGGCGTCCAAACATGGCCGAACTTTTAAAAATTATGGTCCTATGTTATTAATTTTCACTTTATGAACGTACTTTCAAGTACTGAATATAAATTTGAGGTTCAAATTAACTTTTTTTTAATCAGAAACCTCTCAAAATTAAAGATGGCGGCCAAAAAATCAGTTTGTCATTTTTTAACGGATTTGATTGAATTTCGGTTTCTACACGTATATTGAGCTGCTGAGTATCATAATGAGGTAAAAAATATGTTTTGTGACATTTATTGGTCACATAACCTAGAAAAAGTTAGAAAAAGGACAAAACAAGATTTTGAAATGTGATTATTTACTTATCACTGGTAGCCAAACCTGATAAAAACACACTTGTACGTATTTAACATTAATTATTGTTTGCTAAATACGTACTAGTGTGTTTTTATCAGGTTTGGCTACCAGTGATAAGTAAATAATCACATTACAAAATCTTGTTTTGTCCTTTTTCTAACTTTTTCTAGGTTATGTGACCAATAAATGTCACAAAACATATTTTTTACCTCATTATGATACTCAGCAGCTCAATATACGTGTAGAAACCGAAATTCAATCAAATCCGTTAATAATTGACAAACTGATTTTTTGGCCGCCATCTTTAATTTTGGGAGGTTTCTAATTTAAAAAAGTTAATTTGAACCTCAAATTTATATTCAGTACTTGAAAGTACGTGCGTAAAGTGAAAATGAATAACATAGGACCATAATTTTTAAAAGTTCGGCCATGTTTGGACGCCATCTTTGATTTGAGGGGTTCCTGGTTAAATTTTCGATTGGCTCCATTTCCTTAAATCATCAGTAGGGTATGGCCGATCATCATGCCAAATTTCATGCTTTTATACTAAAATTGAAGTATTCCGTGGATATCTATAGGTATGCCGCCTGACTATAAGTAGCTTGCTACTTGTGCAGCTACATTAAGATTTGTCTAACTACAGAGAGAAGTTTTCACACCATTCGTGCTGGTGCTGCGATTTTAAATCGAGGTTTCCATCTGTTGGCTTCAGTAAGAACTAAATCTAATTCACAATATCTTTGTACGATAGCGTTGTTTTGGGCATGCGCTCTCCATTCATTTGTCGGCGGGTGATTCGAACACCGTGATTCTATTGGTTGTCTTGAAGAATCAGTCTGAAGTTTCCCCCTCCCCCTAACCCCTCCTTCAACCCGATCACACGAACAACTTGGTCACCCGACCAACCTTTCTTTAATCCTCGGGTATAAGCAGGTCCACCCATTGTGTAAAAGATAAATACCATCTCGAAACTAAAAGTGAGTTAATAAGCATTGTCTTAATTTTAACAAATTCATTGTCTTATTTAAATTTTTCTAAGCATTTTAGTTTTTTTGCAAAGTATTTACGTTCATTATTAAGGAAATATTCGAATTAAATCATATCAAATAGGCCTAGTTATGTTATTTGTTCTGCAATCCCTCTTAAAATTGAGGTACAAGTTTGATTCAAAAACATTTAAGGTCTAGTTATGACTTGATAAATTGAATACACTAGGCCTGCGGTTTTCAAAGTCTGGGTCGCGTCCCAAACTTGGGACAGTGAGGATTTGCTTTTGGGACACTAAGAAAATTGGGTAATGAAAGAGTAGTAGTCAATAGATAATAAAAATAATTGTTTTCACAAAATTAATAAGTAAATTTGAAAATAAAGTGTGACTTCTTGCATTGTCCCGTTATAAGCACAACTCCTGTTGTGATCTTTTGAAGTCGAAATTAATCATTCTTTGAAGATATGTATGATCATGGGCGCCGGCAGGAATTTTAGCAGGGGGGGGCAACAATCACAATTTGTAGTTTAGTTGGGCAAGCACGGGGGGTTTGGGGGCGGAGCCCCCCAACAATAGCGCCGCAGGCGAAATTTTTGAAAATCAGGTTTTTAGAATGCATTTGGTGGGTTTTAGAAAAAAGTAGTGGGCTGAATACGATACCGAAATTATGTAATTTTTGTGCAGTAGATACTAGAAAGTAAACAAAAAAACATTGTGTCTCAACTTTTATACGGTAACTAAAATGGGTTATGAGTTGAAAATGAGACACACGTTTCAAAAATAAAGACTTTATTTTAATTGCATAAAATTAAAATGAATGTGACTGTTTTGATCACATTTTCTTTTCTTACATAAACTGCAACTTGTAAGTTCTCTCCAGTTGCAATGCAATGTGGAATAAAAATATAAAACATAATCACGTTCTTAGAGGTCTACATCGACTAATAAATAAATAAATAAATAAATAAATTTTATTTAGAGTCTGCCCACTCAGTTATATAACTGATTTTCAGTGGGGGACTTTAAATCAAAGCGACCAAGCCAACCCTACAGGCCCCGACGCAATCGACGAGTGAGCGATAACCAACCAAAGATCGATATTTGTAATAGGAAATATAGCAATCAGTGGTATGGACAGTGCGAACACTCGCGAATCAACGCCAGAATCAACAAGGCCGATTCAGAACAACTCTGAAATTTATTATGTGCTTCGTTGCTAGGACGGCTCCAAAGTCACCGTTTACAAACTCCTAAGACAAGAACTGATGGACTTAAGTCCAAATCAGAAGTTAAAAAACTTCTGACTTTAGCGGGAATCGAACCCTGGACCTTCTGCATTGGAAGCAGATACGCTAACAACAAGACCAACGAGCCTACAAATCATAGAAACGATATCTTGTTACAGTATTATTATTTATTTCAATAAATCATACACATAATATCACATAACATAAAATAAATGGAAAACGGGCGTGATTGACTAGACCCAAAAAGGAAAATGCGAAATTTCAATACATTACTAAGTACTAAAAACAAACAAACTAGCAACACTCTGCTCCCGATCAGATCATTAAATATATTATTATTATTATTAATATTAATTTTTAATTGAATTTCGGTTTCACAAAAACATTAATTTATATGTAATAAACGCATATCACTAGTTAAAATTTATTTTTCCTGAAATCCAGGGGGGGGCAAGCGCCCCCCCTTGCCCCCCCTCCCGGCGCCCATGTGTATGATGGATACACATGTGGAAAATGACACTCCACCATGAAAATCTCAGAACTGCAACGCCACCTTACTGGAGGTTTGTTGTGTGACTGCTAATAATAATATGTCCTTGCTGCTTTGGTTATTTAATTACAAGGGTGGCAGTATTTTGGTTTATTTGGATTAAGGACGCGTCAACCGTTAGGTCATAATGCACCACTCTAGCCTAAGGGGGGTGGGGAGGAGGAGCCCATGCTGGTCAGAACCAGCCACGGGTAAGGGGAGGAAGGGGGTTTCTCACGTCGCGGTTGTCATCGTCTTTGTCATCGTTCGTTGTGTCATTGTCATCGTCGCCGGGGGGTCGTCAAGGGAAGGGGACAAGGTCCCCGACGACGATTGCCAGAGCTCGCCTCTAGTTTCGGGGAGTAAGATACTCCGCTCTTTCTAGCTGATGTTTGCGAGGTGGACTTTTTCTCTTGAATCGCCTTTTACGATTAGCAGAGCCATGCTCTGGGCCAAATTCTATCCCGGGCCCAGACGGGGGAAGGGTGGCAGTAGAATACCATTTGGTTCGTCAGGTCTAGGTTTTCAGTTGCTCAGTAGCCCCCGTACAGAGACCATTCAACGCAATGAAAAGCTGTCTGTAGTAGGCAATATTTTACCGGGTTGACATATTTTTGTAGGTGTGGTTAGTGGAAACTTTTATTAAGCAGTGTCATTGTGTACCGTGGCCTTATAGGCCCCAAGCCTGAAAAAAAATTGAGCTTAAATGTTAAAGTGACAGTAATAACGGTCCTGACGATTGGGGTGGGGTGGGGGGGGTTATACCAAAGGAGTGTTGGGACGCGGCAAATTGATTGATTAATAATTGGGACTTGGGTGAGAAAGTTTGAAGACCACTGCACTAGGCCTATATATAATCCCCAAATGTAGAAAATGACGCGATTTAACTATCACTTAAAAGCGTTCCCACATATGTATTGTCATTTCATCTTGGAATGTAAATTGAAAACCTCAAGTGAGTGGTCGTACAATCCCTCTAGTCTCTATTGTATTCGGCTTGTACCTCTTCTCACATTCAAGTCAAATTCCTTTTGAAAGGTTGGGCTGAAGCATTTGCAGACTATAAATTATGGTATGGTGCAAAACTTAAACAATATAACTATATTATTTCAACCTCATCACTTAAATGATGTCGAGTCAAAATTGGACTACACACATTGTCTAGCTTACATTTTTCCAGTTATTTTAGTTTTTTGTGTGGCGATTGTAGCTTTAGTTTCAAATAAATGTGTTTATTGACTATTCGATGAATTACAAAATCATAATTAATTATTAACTTGACTACATTATTGTATCGGTTTGCTATACGAATTATTAAAAATGTTATAATCCACTGCAGTCGTATGCAGACATGTACCTCCAGTGAATGCACTTGCAAGAACATGGCTTGATCTGGGACAGCATAGGCCTACAATATGTTTTTGTTTTCTATCAATAATTGATTGCAATTATTGCTAGTTTGAATTAGGCCTATCATTTGAGTGCATTTCATAAAACATAAAACTACCTACCTCACACTTTTTGGGGGGATTTGGAGGGGGCGGGGGGATGAGGGCACAATGAGTACCGTATTGTCCTGAATATAAGCCTACCCGCTACCCTTTTTTAATTATTTTAAGTCTCAAAAGCATGCATATGTTTTTTTTATATTTCAACAAGAAAAGTTAGGGGGTCGACTTATATTCAGGTTCGGCCTATATTCGGCACAATAGGTACTGTAATTAGCAGAGCGGGGCTGGGACTGGGAGAAGTGGTGACTGTGTGTTATGTTTTTAACCAAAACAAAGCCTTGTCGTAAAGAGTCCGCCAAAGAAGTATCTCTTCAGGGAGGGGATTGGGTAGTTAATTTTGACATACTAATAGAAGGTGTGTTTGGGACTAAGTGCGACATTGTGATTGGGCAAAGGGCATAAGGCCAAAAATTGATTAATAACAGTTTGGTTTTGTTTATGGTATACTGATAGCACTTTTGTCTGCTGATATTTTGGAACGTTATGACAGCTGTAGGCCTAATCACATATATTTACTTTTATTATCGGGTGATTGCTATCATTTACATAATTTTATTGTTGGATTATTTTCTGTTCCACGTCCACTTCCAATTACTATTAATTACATGGCTACTACAATTTGTGTAGTCTCCACATGGGTGCATTATTTATTGTCAGTGTACATATTTTGTTTTCATTGTCTAATACACACATAGGAAGTTAATTTATGTTTTTGTATTGTGTTTATTACCACCATCACCAACATCATACGAACTGGGACAAACGTCAAAAGTGGCTCGTCACTAATAACTAATCCACAATCACGAAGTCGTCTGACGAGTGACGAGCCATTCAGTTTCTAGCCTGCAGAATATTCGATGGAAAGGATTCTGCTTATTGGCGACTTGGCGGTAAATGTATTATTCTCATCCCTTCCTTTCAATCGAACTTGGAGCGGCCTAGCCACATTCCTAACGAACACGTGACCGATTGCCTCTCAGCGAGCGAGCGACTACCGAGTTACAAACTAATCCGCAGCGCTAGGAGACGGTGTCAAGTAGTGAGATGATATATTTTGATTTTAATTTTTTTACCTTTTTATTTGAACAAATTAGTCGCTGAAAAGTTGGACCCGATCAACATATAAGTTCAATACAACTGTGGAAAAAACTCCGCCTGATTGGATTAAAACCACAGGACGAAACCCATAAGACTATTGTTTGCACATTACACATTGGTGATTTCAGGTCAATTGTAAGAGAAGCCATTTTGGCTTAAATTCGCCTTTTTCTTCAAGAGAAATAAAGACATTATTATTATTATTATTTATATTATGTTTATGAACAAAACTATCAAAGATACATCATAATTATGTATTATATTATTATGTATGTGCAAAATTATCTAGGGGATGAACTATTCCAATCACATACATATGACATCTAGTGGGCTATAAAAATGTGAGTGCACAAATCCAAGCTACTTATTTTGCGTAAACTCACACCCTTAAAATAGTAGTGATGCTAATTCACAGCTACTTTCGTGTTTTTTTTACCACAAACTAGTGTAAAATTTTGTTCATGTTAATTAGGGCGTAGGCCCTGGCCTGTTGCAATAAAGCAATTATGCCAAACTGACACTGGCCAGTGTAGGAGGTTTGAAAGAATGACCAGCCAAATAGATGCTTGGCCTGCAACATTGTTCCCTAACGCCATGTCCAGGTATGATGAGAAAAGAATGCATTTTTTTTTGTTTGTATTGTATGAATTGTTAAATTTCCCCCTGTTAGTGTACATGAAATAGATTTATTTCATCATGATAGTGATGAAGAGCCTCCCAAGTACTGATGATGAGGTTGTACTGCGTTGCAGAAAGGACTGAAGCTTGGACATCTCAATATACGTAAGTTGGATAAGTAAATGATCAATTAAGGGTTAGAGGAGAACCGGACAACGCCCACTTAGGTTCCCTTTAGTGACCCAGTATAGACCATCCGACTTGCAATAAGATACTATTTTTTATATATGAGTTTGGCTCTCTTCATGAGTAGGGCACAATACCAAGTGAGTACGAAATGAACTGACAATCTCAATTTTTTGGTTTCTATCAGGGTCATTCTCAAACGTAATGCCTCAATTGACAAAAATGCTTGCAAGAAAAATTATAACATAAAATGGGATGCCTCCTTTAACAATACATTGTCCAATTGTTTGTTCTTACAACCCAAAAAGGGTTTACCTAAAAAAAAAAAAAATACAAGCATTTTCATCAATCCAAGTGTACGAAAATGGCATGACTGTTACCGGACATAAAAGTGACAATTGATGTAAGGAGTTATTTATTTAATCTATATGCATACAGTGCACAATAGTTTTAGTTACACTATCATATAAAACTTTAAAGACATTTAATAAAAATATAAAATTTTATAATATCAAAATATCATGAATATTGCTCAAATTTCAAAACCTGGTAGGGTATTTAACTTACTAATAATGGACAAATGGTTAATCAAATTAAATCAAGATCACTCTTAGCATTGAAGATTAATATTATAAATAAGATTAAAAATGTGATTCAGTTATTTTAAACTTTAAAAGAGACTTAATTTAATAATTAGCTCGGGTAGGATGGTAGGAGTGTTGACAAAAAGTAACAGTCTTGACAAAAAGTTACTTTTCTACTTAATAATTTTTTTCGAAGAACAAGTTGGTTGTTAGCGTACTAGGAAAACGCTCAGTTGGACGCATTGATAAGCGAGCACGTGCTATACAATTTGTTGATGGTCCAAATTTCAACCTGATCTGAATCTTCGTGCAACCGCTATCATGAGCCAAAAAAGCTCCAGCTTCGTGCGACTTTTCGTTGCCATGGTAACGTTACTTTTGTTAAAAAAATTGTAATTTCCATCTACACTACTTAACACTACTTTTTCGGATCAAAATAAAATTAACATATTCGTGACCGGACGGACATTCTAAATGATTTGGCTACCTCAGATTTTGTCGCCGTTTAGTTTTTAAAAAAAGTTTTGATTAACTTTAATGTAACTTTATAACTTTTTGAAGGATTTTGCCACAAAACTAATGGCATTCAATCCAGATCGAAGCTTGCGGATGGTCCAAATTTCAACTCAATCCGAACCTCCGTTTGACCGCTATCATGAGCCAAAAAAGCTGCGCGACTCTCCGTTGCCATGGTAACGGTACTTCGTTATAATGTAATTTCCATCTTCACCACTTATTGGATCAAAATAAAATTAACATATTCGTGACCGGACGGACATTCTAAATGATTTGGCCACCTCAGATTTTGTTGCCGTTTAGTTTTTAAAAAAGACTTTCGATTAACTTTAATGTAACTTTTTAACTTTTTGAACGATTTTGCCACAAAACTAATGGCATTCAATCCAGATCAAAGCTTGCGGATAGTCCAAATTTCAACTCGATCCGAACCTCCATTCGACCGCTATCATGAGCCAAAAAAGCTGCGCGACTTTCCGTTGCCATGGTAACGGTACTTTGTTGTAATGTAATTTCCATCTACACTAGGCCTACTTATCGGATCAAAATAAAATTAACATATTCGTGACCGGACGGACATTCTAAATGATTTGGCCACCTCAGATTTTGTCGCCGTTTAGTTTTTTTTTTTTTACTTTTGATTAACTTTAATGTAACTTTTTAACTTTTTGAACGATTTTGCCACAAAACTAATGGCATTCAATCGAGAACGAAGCTTGCGGATGGTCCAAATTTCAACTCGATCCGAGCCTCCGTTCGAACGTTATGGCGAGACATACAAACAAACAAACAAAAAAACAAAACAAAACCAGTGACTAATTTTTCCGGCAGAGTCAAATGGAAACGCTCGCTTCGCTTGTTTAACAAATCAGGCAATTTAAAGATAAAATCCATCTAATCCAATTAGAGACACTGACATAATAACTCGGGTGGGTCATTCTCCAGATTGGGGACAAATTATGTTCTCGGCTAATATTTTGCTCCAAAATTAATATTCTAAGTTTTATTTTTACTCCTTAAGGGGAATCTATCGCGAAATTGATTTTGTTTTTACTGTTTCCTTTGTATAAATAACAATTAATTATAATGTTTCCGAAGTGAAAAAAAAAAAAATGGCGTGTTTTGGGGGCTGTCCCGGTAATTTTAAATGCTAAAACTAAAAGTTCCATTCAAGAGAAATGGCTGATTGGAATGAACTGCAATTTTTGTCACATGTTTAGTGTTCTTTTAGAAAAGTATCGAAGTCTTCCTTCTTCGTCAATCTTATGCCGTTTAATTGTTGTGATTTTTTTAGTTTTTCTTTGAAATGTGACTAGAATTATGGTGTGTTTGGACCAACCTAATTACATTAAATGTTATTATTCAATTGAATATTCTTTGTTCATCACATACGCTGAACTGTCAGCTTCAATTCGAGTACTTCCATTAAATGATATCACCAAAATTGGCTGAGTATTGGAACTTTTAGTGCGGCCGTGTAACTACCTCGAAAAATCGTCCGCGACGACCGATGTCAAATTGTTTGAACGCGTCAGATAGCGGCGTGAGCGGTTGTCTCCTCAACTCCGTCGGCTGACCGGAACTACAATGTAACCTTGAGTGCGCATGCGCGAAGTTCAAGCGACAGTAAACAATTTGGTGAAAAGCGGCCGGGCATAATAAGGTTTTGAGCGACCCACTGTTTATACTTTGGGATAGGTGATAACATAACATTATCGATATTTGGTAACTGAAGGGCTGAAATCAATTCATTTTAACATAAGCATGCACTTCCACAGCTGCAGTTGTAGTAAGAGTAAATGATAGTCCAAAATCCAGTTGAGACCGCATAACTCATCTCGCACTGGCACTCCACCTACCTACCTACGTCTACAAATTGAAAAAAGATTAGGACTTTCATGCAAATGCACCGTTTTTTTTTTTCTAAAAAGAAGGTAGTTTCTTATTACTATTATCAAATCTACGATCTATTGTTTTTCTTCAATCTTCAATGTTGTCAACATCTTTTAGCTGGCATGCACTCCCAGCTAATCGTCGACAAAAGAGCTCTCACTCACCCCACTATCACCTTGTGATAGACATTCGTTCATTTAGCTCGCTCACGACTTCTATTGATTGAGCCACAGATTGAGCACAGGCCTGCCTACATCCCTCTGCATTCTGTGAAAAGCTAGTAGTAATATTATAAACGATTCAACTAAGATCACCCAGCAACGCCAGTTACTATTATAAGTCCATGCTAAGACGTTTAGGCTACATATAATATTTGACATAGTCACTGTCCACTGACTGTGAATTACGTCACTCGGTTTTGACAGGGTAAAATGAATAAATGTGTCACCTTGTTTGAAGAATAAATTAATTGAATACAAGTCTTCTATGAACAACACAGCGATTGTTTTTTTCTTTATAGATGAGATCGGCTTTTTACCAAGTACATTGAGCAGTGTTGTATCGAATTCCCTCTGTCCTATAAATGATTAATATTATTTGTATCAGCATTATACAACTTATAATAGCCTTTTCGAGCTGTAACCTAGAACGGTAAGTTAGGGCTTGAAAGACTGACCTCCCAGTTCCCCTCCCCCATTGTCAATTCCTGGATCCGATACCACTTTCAATGTTTGTTTCATAAATTTGGGACTAGGGTGTAATGTAAATGTGAAAATATGAAATCGAAAAATGAATAAGTCAAGACTTGATCCGACCCTGTTTATATTCTCAGACAAGTAGGCCTAAGTATATAGCGTCTTACACACACAAATATAATAACTCATTATGTGATATCCATTGTTTATACGATTTCGTGTCATTATTGTAAAGAAATTGTTATGTTCATGTAGATGTTATTATATCGTATACCTATCTTTGAATTTTGTTTATGACTACGCTAGTAGGTGTATTCTTCTTGATTTAGTAATATAACGATTTGTTATGCTTAGGACTTTCGTTTTCTATACTTATGGCTCTTGTGGTTTAGAATTTAAAAAATATTTCGACTATCGAGCTAACGAGACACAATCTGATGACAGAACAGAACTTGTATTGTTATCTTGTTATTATAAGCGGCATACGATACAAATGAGAGTGAGTACGGACACTGGCAGTCCCCTTCCCCCTCCCGTACCGCACTATGCAACCACACAGTGATGAAACAAGAGGCAAGAACGTGTTCTTCTTATTTCAGTCTGTGACAGCTGTCAACTGACAAGTGACGTTGGTGGACGTACTATTTTTTGGTAATGGTTCCTAATTCCTATTATCCTAACATATGCGCAAATGCCACGCAAGACGTTTCACGAACCACACCTAGGGTTGCCAGGTGTCAGTTCTAAAAAAAAATTGGGACGACAGGTTGCCTGGGGAGGGGGGGGGGTGGGTGGCATGCTTAATTTTGCTTTTCCAATTCACATTTCACTTTTTCTACCATGATCGTCAATTACAATTGATGCATTACACGTGTCTTACTAGTTGGCATAATATTATATAAAAAAATACCTTTTTGTTAAATTTGAATACAAACTTGATTGTTGATATTTTAGTTATTTATTACTTGATTATTAGGTGGATGAGCTTAGCAAACGATACGAAAACCTCAATTTTTCAATCCATCAAGGCGAAAGTAAAAAGCGATCACAAAGCGTTCTACTGTTGTATTACGATGGAATGGTAGCCTAGCATTGTGTAGCAAGGTCACCACTCAAATGCGAGAAGTGTCGCGCTGACTATCTCACTGACTCGCTCATCGAACTACTTGCAGTTCTACCCGACCAAGGTCAAGCCAATCGTCCATCAATCCATCATCAGTAAACCCAGTGGCGTAACTAGCCCTTGTTTTTTTTTAGGGGGGCGAACATTTTAGAATCGGTTATTTGAGAAACCCCATAAGTCAAGTTTTCATAGTTTTAGTTTTTTACCCTACAAACCCTGCAAGTCATTGACTTGTGGGGTCGACGACCCCCCGGCGACGATGACAATGACACAACAAACGATGACAAAGACGATGACGACCGCGACGTGAGAAACCCCCCTTCTTCCCCTTACCCGTGGCTGGTTCTGACCAGCATGGGCCCCTCCTACCCACCCCCCTTAGGCTAGAGTGGTGCATTATGACCTAACGTTTGACGCGTCCTTAATCCAAATAAACCAAAAAAAAGCGTTGACCATATACCTTATTTCCTTCATTTACATTTACTGATTTACTTTATCTGCACAGACTACTACCAATATGTAAAGACATAGTTGTGGAGTAAAATTCAACATTCCTTCCCGTCTCACGAAGTCGATAATAGTTATTCTGCTATGCTCCAATCTCCATTGTCATTCAAAGGACCTTTCATTTGCATGTTCTTTTTTTATAAGAGCGATGTGTGATGTTATGTTCGAGTCATGAAGAGGGGGGGGGGGGGAGAGACGCTTGTAAATGGATACAATGACTCACTCGCCTTCACCTCTCAATACTCCGACGCGCTTTTACAGCTGTGACCGTGGTCGCTTCAAATTTCCCACACATACACATACACACACACACACACACACACACACACTCAACCCTCAATATCCGGTTTTTACGTGGCGCATTCTGTCAGGAAAACACTGAACTCTTTCAAGACAATTTTGTCATGTTATGTGATTCGCCGAGCCAGCGACTCGAGTCTACAGCACTAGTTAGTTATTGTTCTGTACGCTAGGCGATAGATTCGCCTTAAAACAAATAATAATGTATACTATTTGACCATATAATAGAACATATGAATATATAATTTTATAATTACAAAAACTGATAGTTAAAGCCTTGAACATCAGCTCCATGCCTGTCCCCAGTAGCATTTCTCAAAGTTCTTTTATAATTTTAAAAATGATATGTGTTAATATAATAATTATATAACTAAATAAGTTTGAAATGATATACTTGTTACTTTAAGTTATTATGTCAAACAAACAAATATTTAATGACTTTTAAAGCATGCAAATGTTGGTCACCCATGGAGTGTAACAGCTCCATATGGCCATGCCTTTAAGTTGCAATAAAACCCCACCAGGTGGTAGGTTCCAAATAGGAAGTGGAAGAAAAGGTATAGCTGCCATTTTGAATTTACATGTATGGTGCTCCATGAACTGCGAAAGTTAGAAGTGTTTTATATCTCAAAACATCCGGATAAATGGGTGAGTGTATTTATTCATCATCAACTCCATGACATCATTAGATTGACGATATTAATTAAAAACTTTAATTGGGGGTGTGTTATTAACTAGAACATTGAGTAAAGAACTTATCTTTAAGGCTATTCGACCGCGTTTTTCTACTTTCCAAAATATGCTACCAAGTCAAAATATAGTGAATGGCTTTGAAACCTGTCTATTTTAGAAAATCAAAAATATTTTTTTCAAATTTTTCTGATCCAATACACGGCCAATATAGCTACCTCAAAATAATTTCCAACTTCAATTCGCCAAGGCACACCATTCAACGTAGGGTGTTGTGTTTTTGTGACATTCATTTTTAACTGTTTTTCTATGGACTGACTGAGAGAAAAAAGATTTTTTTAGACAATTGTCTTTCCTGCGAATTTTTTGGTTTGGCGGTACAAATCGGTAAAAAATACCGCCAAACGAAAAAATTCGCAGGAAAGACAATTGTTAAAATAAATCTTTTTTCTCTCAGTCAGTCCATAGATAAACAGTTGAAAATGAATGTCACAAAAACACAACACCCTACGTTGAATGGTGTGCCTTGGCGAATTGAAGTTGGAAATTATTTTGAGGTGGCTATATTGGCCGTGTACCGGATCAGAAAAATTTGAAAAAAATATTTTTGATTTTCTAAAACAGACAGGTTCCAAAGCCATTCACTATATTTTGACTTGGTAGCATATTTTGGAAAATAGAAAAACGCGGTCGAATAGCCTTAAAGGCACATGTTCATAACCTCAAAATTGAGATGTTGTTTATTGCAATATGCACACATTCATCAGCTCCGTGGCCATCAGCTCCATGGTCTCCATGGTCAACTCCAGGACCATGGAGTTGATTTTGTCCACGGAGTTGACTTTTTGGCAATTTTAGGCTACATGTTTACAGAATCTGATAGCTGTCTCAACTTATATTGTATACCTTATTCTGTATTAGCTACTAGAATTCTATTATTTTGTATAAATATTTGGTTTTTATTATTGCACTGCAATTCTCCAAGCAAAAACTCTGTGGCAGGAAGAGATTTTCAAGTTCCAACGACCCTAGAAATCCTTAAAACACATTTTTGATCTCTGCTAGCATGTGGAGTTACTTAACCTTTTCTGTGCGGCCGTCGAGTATACTCGAGCTGTGGTTGTTTCGAAACGCGCGCGCTTGTTGCTTCTGATAGGTATAATTGATTGTAAAAAGTTGATGTTTTCATCTGTGCTGCACTCTATGTGCAAGCTGTTCAACCATCTTCTAGTTTTGTAGTTTGACCACAGATGGCTCTGTCAGTTATTTCAGTAGTGCAAATTGACAGAACATCAAGTAAAGATAATAATGGCGTCTGGAAAAGGTTAGGAAAATGGGTTGTAATGTAATGAAGAGGTTTATGATCCATATTCGGACTTGTTCAGCGATAATAGACTTTGAAGTAAAGGTTGAAATAATAGAGAAGTAGAGGACGTTGCCAGTAGGCCTAGGTGACGAAAACCAGCTCACACTTACATAGGCCTATGCTAGGGCAATTGTCACATGTAAATAATAGTCTTGACAGTATAAAAGCAAGACAATCTACTCAAGGTGTATAGTGTAATGAAATCTACTTCATTTCATGGATGAGGAAACATTTTGATAAGTTAAATATTACTATCAAATACAGTGAAAGAAATTGACTTTTTGCTCAAAATAACCCAGCACTGGGGTGTTGGGTGCTCCGTTCAAAACCCAGCATTGAAAAGGTTAAGCAATATTAGAAGAACCTATAAATGTGCAAAAGATGTAATTTGAAAAATCTTTAAAATCATTTATTTCCGTTTTGTCCCTAATCTGGAGAACGACCCGGGTACAGTCTTGACAAAAAGTAACATTATTGACAAGTGATCACTGAAAATCAATAAGAACAAGTGTTTTGTTACTTGATAAGGCCTATGGCAATGAATTACAACCTATCTCCTTTCAAAACACATCTACAGATGCAGGAAATTAATACAGTAATCCACGATGCCCTTGGTAATGTTACTTTTTGAAAGTAACATACCGTACTTGACAAGTAACAGTCATGACATTTTTTAGTAACTCATAAATAAATATCAGTACAAATGCCATCATGTACAAAAGTAGGTTTGTGTTTTCTAGGAGCTAGAACTTGATTGTAATGTAATTATAGGCCTTCTGTTCAATCAAAGATAAAATAAAAATTAATGATCTTTACTTCGTAACATTCATGATCATGACCAATAATTAAAATACTCGCCGTTTATTTGTTCCCTTCTCAATTTTAACAGATAGGGTAGGTATCATTGAAAAATCAAACGAACTTCAATGGTGTCATATCATGAACTCTTGTTCTTGTTCTTCTTCATTGATCCACTGGCATCCAATTTTTTTTTATTATTTTTTTGCACGGTAGGCCTAACAGTCATGACATCAATATTATTAGGTCACAGTGGGGACAAACACTTGGAAAATGTTATTATTAAAATGTCTTTAACATACTCTAGAGTCTAGATTACTTTAAAATTATTATTTCTGCATCATTTTCATCAAGAGATTAAATAGTTAATAGTGTTTAGTGAAAAACCCATTTACAGCTTACTGAAACACTTCTGGTTTTGTAGATAGGGACATAGGTTTTAGTTTTAGCACATTTTGCATTACTGTTATATTTCATGTAATAGTTACTGTTCTAATCTTAACTAATATTTACATTCATTTGAATAACCCGCTTTGTTCTATCCAGTGCCTTCTGACTATATTGTCAATTATTTATTTGTATCATTGTTGGTACATCTTCTTCTGTCTGTCATTTCTAAAAGATAAAAACTTACACATGTTTTTTCACATTGCTCTAGTATTTATCAATAAATACCTTGTTTTATAATTGTAACACTTCTATCATGATTAATAAAACATCAGGTTTCTGAAAGAGTTGCTTCATCAAGATTTTTCAGTCATTGTGTGCAACGATAATCAAGGTGCTCAGAAATTAGTAAACAACCCTGTGTTCCATAATCGCACCAAACACATAAACATCAGGTTATTGGCCCAGTGCCTCGTGTAATAGACTAGCAAACGTCTATAAAGCTGGAAGTGTGAGGTAAGCAATATTACAGTGTTGTTAAGTTGAGTTTTTCTGTGTGGTCAGCCTAGGCCTACTAGGTCTTGCAGTAAGCCTAGGGCTAGCAGTTAAAATGCCTCCCAAGGTGGTGACGAATATGAAGGGAATCCTGAAGAAATGGAAATTGCAGGCAATCAAGTGCCTGTATGCAGGTATCCTCGAAGGAATTTAAAACCTAAGGAATATCCTGATATGATAACACACAAAGCTGTGTGCACTGACATCACAGAGCCGAATACAGTAAAAGAAGCTCTAACATCAAAAGAGAAAGAATCTTGGAAAATGGCTATGCAAGAAGAATTAAATTCGCTGATGGAAAACCAAGTTTGGGAGTTGGTCGACCCACCTGCAAATAGAAAAATTGTAGCAAATAAATGGGTCTACAAGATTAAAAAGGCAGCAGATGGGAAAATTGCAAGATATAAAGCAAGACTAGTCGCAAAAGGATTTACACAGAATCAAGGTGTAGATTACGACGAGACATTCTCCCCAGTGGTAAGAAGTTCAACTATGAGAATGCTTTTTGCATTAGGCACTCAACTTGATCTGGACATTGATCATATTGATGTAACCACAGCATTTCTACATGGTGAATTGGAAGAAGAAATTTTCATGCAGCAGCCTGAAGGATTTATAAAGAAGGGCGAGGAATCTAAAGTTTGACGTCTAAAGAAAGCCATTCATGGACTTAAACAATCGTCCAGAATGTGGAATAAGAAAGCGGAAGCAACGTTGATCGAGGCAGGTCTAACAAAATCCAAGTATGAACCTTGTATTTATTACAAGACTGAAGGAAGGCAAGTCTATCCTGATTATTGCCTTGTATGTCGATGATTTTCTTATCCTATCTAACAGTAAAGAAGATAAAGCAAAAATAAAAGGAGTACTTGCGAAGGAGTTTAAGATTCGACATCTAGGTGAAGCTACTCACTGTCTTGGGATTAGAATCCGACGAGATCGTAAGAACAAGAAAATCATCATTGACCAGAAGATATATGCTGAAGAAATATTGACCAAGTTTGGGATGAAAGATTCAAAAGCGACTGGAACACCACTAGACGTGAACCAGAAGTTATCGAAGAACGACAAAAGCGATGAGAAAAATTCACCGAACATTCCCTACCAGTGCTTGATTGGTTCTTTAATGTACTGGCAGTGTGGACTAGACCCGACATAATGCATGCTGTAAGTGTTTTGAGCCAGTTCAATACAGCATACACACATGAACATTGGGAGGCAGCAAAAAGGGTTCTTAGATACCTCTAAAGGTACCTTTGAATATTCTCTGGTATATAAAAAAGTAGAAGATCCTACAACTGTTACTGCATACGTGGATGCAGACTGGGGTGGCGCAGAAGACGACCGCAGAAGTTACACAGGATATGCAGTTATACTAGGAGGAGCTGCTATAAGCTGGGAGTCGAAGAAACAGAAGACTGTTGCATTATCTAGCACAGAATCTGAATATATGGCAATAAGCAAAGTTGCAAAAGAAGCAATTTATCTAAGGGGATTTCTGAAAGAGTTGCTTCCAAGATTTTTCAGTCATTGTGTGCAACGATAATCAAGGTGCTCAGAAATTAGTAAACGACCCTGTGTTCCATAATCGCACCAAACACATAGACATCAGGTACCACTTCATCCGAGATGCAGTTGAAGAAAAGCACTTTACGGTGTCGTATACTCCAACCGATAAGATGATAGCTGACGTACTTATTAAAGGTCTCATGGACCCAAACATGCATTTTGCATTAAAGGACTGGGTTTACAGGCAGTGTTTAGTTAAGATTAAGGGGGAGTGTTGTATTTCATGTTAATAGTTACTGTTCTAATCTTAACTAATGTTTACATTCATTTGAATAACCCGCTTTGTTCTATCCAGTGCCTTCTGACTATATTGTCAATTATTTATTTGTATCATTGTTGGTACATCTTCTGTCTGTCATTTCTATAAGATAAAAACTTACACATGTTTTATCACATTGCTCTAGTATTTATCAATAAATACCTTGTTTTATAATTGTAACACTTCTATCACGATTAATAAAACATCAATTACCTACGTAATAGTCAATTTAAGGTCGGCCATACAAGATAGAAACTTGCAAATATTCATGGATCTAATGAAAACTATTAGTATTTTGAAAATGTACAACCAAATTTTATGGAAAATCAATATTTCAATTTTAAAAAATAATAAATAGGTGGGACTTGAGATAGGTAGGCCTGACTGTTTTTTTAGAATGACCCATCAATTATTTTGATTCCCTCCAAATATTTACCAAAAATACTAGAGCCACAAAACTTTTGAAGTTAATTCATATCACTTAATCCTATCTTAAATATCTTCAATGGAATGCCTATATTTAAGAGTATTTCAGACCTGGGAAAAGAAAGAGAATTGGTCGGGTGCAGGTAAAGCAGATTCCATTTCGACCGTCAGTTGGGTTGGGCTGTGTCTGGCCTCACCCCACAACCCTTGCCAACAGCCTTTCACAGGAAATGCGGACAAAGCCTCTGGTATTCAATAACCTGCTATCGGTCGGCCCAGCTCACAGACCCTCATTATATCGCATCTTTTCAGTGACATGCTGTAAAAATGTTATAATTTTGTTTGACTAAATTTATGGGTAAAGAAATCAGTCTTGGGCGACCGTATTATTCGTCACAAGATGTTTATTTTAGATAGCAACATGATATTTGTTGTTTTTTGATAAAAACATATTTTCTCGAAATAAAAGCATAAAAGATCACAGGATTTAAATACTGCGCAGCAAAGGCCAGATTAGCATGGAAAAATGCTACTAAAACTTTTGGTGATTTTGACAACGGATAGACAAACTAACGGAAATTTTAAATGAGTAAACCTAGTTTATTTATGCTAGGTCATGAAGTTTGAATTAAATTGTGAATCATAATAAATTGTCACGGCGGTGTGGCACAGTACACATTAGAAAGTAAACAATTATAAATTATCACGGCGGTGTGGCACAGTACACATTAGAAAGTAAACAATAATACATTATCACGGCGGTGTGGCACAGTACACATCGAATTGTAAACAATAATAAGTTGAACATTTGCATAATTGTGTCATGTCAACGAGGAACTATTGTTTTAAAACGAGAGAGAGAGAGAGAGAGATTGAACAGCTATTTGGATTAGGGCTGTGGTCAGGAAGTTGACATTGGAAAATATTGAGCATAACTACATTTTTGTTTTGTTCATTCAATTCCAATCTTATTTGCAAGATGACGTGAATATAAATTTAGAACAACAAAGTGATAATATATTATTATGGTATGTAATATAACGAGGCTGCTTCGCGAACTCTTTATTAGTCACGTTGATGGATGAGCTTTTTGGCAAGTTTTTAGTTTGCGTGGGATCTCTCTACTTTTGCAAGTGCTTTTTGATCGCATTGTAGGTGGTTGTTGTTAAGTTTCTATTGTTACTTGTTAATTGTTATCATATACCTCAAAAAACTTATATTAAAACCTTTATTGATATGGATTCTGGCTAACTATTTCATTTTTTTCTTTTTAAAAGCAATACATCACCTTATGTCCATGTAAAATATGATCGTTGTAGCCCAACCCGATTAGTCAAAATCGGCTCAAATGTCATGAAAATATTGCACTAAAAATCCGAAAAAAATCGTAAAAGTACGATATTCTTGGGGAATATATCTTCGATTGTACCCAAAAACGTGGCAGGTGTAAGTTCAGAGATTTCGAAGGTCCCCTCGAATTTTCATCAAGATCGTATATATGCCGTTTGCCCGGTAGAGAGCAAACAAACAGACAAAAAAAAAGCACAAGCTATTTTTTGGGGGGGTCAGTGAAATTGAAGTCTTCGCTTTGTTCATCCAATCATTATGTAATTATAAAAGGTACTTGTTCATTATAGGGACCCCCCCCCCAAAAAAAAGGAAAGTGGGTTAGTGGGGTTTGGGGGGGGGGCGAAGCGCCGTGGGGGGGTAGCATGAAGTGCATTGCTGTGGTCGGCTAGCCGCCCCAATCGCATTAACCTACTCTTATAATATTATTAAATGAATAGTAAATAACATCGTATCTAGAGTCGACCTACTCAGACATAACTGATCAACAGTGAGGTATATTTATATTACTAGGAAAACGCTTCAAGTCCCGCCGCGTTGATGGATGAGCTTCTTAAAGTTTTTAGTTTGCGTGGGATATCTTTATTTTTGCAAGTGCTTTGTTTTGTTGCCTACGCATTGTAGGTGATTGTTGTCAAGTTTCTATTGTTTCTTGTCAATTGGCATTATTTACCGTAAAAAACTTATATTAAAAGCTTTATTTCTATGGATTCTGGCTAACTTTTTCAACTTTTTCTTTCAAAAGGTACTACATCACCATAACCTTAATGTCCATGTATAATATGAACGTTGTAGCCCCACCCGTTTGGTAAGAATTAGCCCAAATGGCACGAAAATATCGCACAAAAAAATAAAAAAACTTGTATTAAAAGCTTTATTTCTATGGATTCTGGCTAACTTTTTCAACTTTTTCTTTCAAAATGTACTACATCACCATAACCTTAATGTCCATGTATAATAATATGAACGTTGTAGCCTTACCCGTTTGGTCAGAATTGGCCCAAATGGAACGAAAATATCGCACAAAAAATCGGAAAAAATCGTAAAAGTACGATATTCATAAAAATTATTTCTTCGATTGTACCCAAAAACGTGGCAAGTCTAAGTTCAGAGATTTCGAAGGTCCTGTCAAATTTTCATCAAGACCGCATATGCCGTTTGCCTGATAGAGAGCGAACAAACAGACGGAAAAACAAACAAAAAAAAACAAACAAAAAAAAACACCCAAACTAATTTTTTGGGGGGTCAGTGAAATTGAAGTCTTCGCTTCACTCGCTTCGCTCGCTACGCTCATCCAATTATCTTCTGCTCATTTTAAATACTCTCCCAACCAGTTAGGCCTATAGGCCCTAACTATTAAAAAATATTCATAAATCATAACATCCACAGTAAAGTTACTTTCGTAAAACATGAATAATCTCAATTATTCACAACGACGTGAGCGAATAATAGGTCAAACGAAAATATTTTCAATACAAATATTATTTATGTGTGATAGCAGCAGCATTCATTACATTTTACATTTATTCAAATAGCCAAGTAATAATCAAAGTACCCTGCTGGGTTGTTGGCTTCTTCAAAGAGCGTTTACTCCCTAGTGAAACAGTCGCGTTTGTGTATGAACTTTGGGGGGGGGGGAATTTCCAACTTCCCCCAGCCCCCCTCACACACACACACACACAAAACTGGAGTTAAATTGAGAGGGGTCGGCTTTGCAAAATTAGTACGGAATACGGTGCAAAGTTTCAGTTGTGTGCAGCGCTTTTACTGCCAAAAGCGGCAAAATGTGCAAATTTGCAACTTTACAAGCCTGAAAACACGATTAAAAATCTAAAATTGTACAATGGTTGAGTGATAATAATTGGCTCTATAAGGAAATCCAGAATCTAATGGGGGGGGGGGGTCGGTCACTCCAATCCCCCGGAACCTATTTCTGGATGACTTGGTCTGTTTCACTGTAATGTTCACATTACCACAAACTACGATCAGCATCTAAGAACTTTATGGATGAAAATGTGAATATCTATTAAATGCCATTGCTTTGTAAATTAGCTCATTGCATGCCTTCATCACAACATGTTCTTTTGCAGTCGTTGCAGTAAGGTTTTGAAGGTGAACATCACAAACAACAAATGAGTTCAGTATTATGCTATTTACTAAATTAATCCATCTTATAAGCTCACAGTGTTATGATATTTATTTGTACATATGACGTGCAACAGGGGGGCACCCTAAGCTCGTGCCTTGTTGTCATTGCCTATTTGGTAATATAGCCATGAGTTGAGAAGCTTTTGTTTGTTGCTAATTTCACAAAATAAAAAATCCCTCCCACCCCCCTCGAAAAACAGTTCATGTACACGCATGTAACCAAATACCACACAAAGGCAAACTTTGCAACACAAATCCATACATTGATAAATCATTCATTAAATCAATCAATACATAATATATCAACAATGACTGAGTAGGAGGCTCAATGATGAGCTTAGATAAATTCAATAAGTTTTATCAATTTATTGTAGGGTACATAGGCGTTTAGAACTCCCGTAGCGCTCAGTGAATAAGCTTTCATCTTTCAATAACACGAACGTTGTGGTTAGTTGCTCGTCTATTGCACGCCTGACAAGAAAATTATTGTCTTAATAAACACATATTTTTTATAATTACTAATTTATGAAATTATATTTGAGATCGTCAACTCCTGCACATTGCAAAATGTTTTTAATTGAAGCTCCAAGACCAAAATTATCATTTCACATGCTTTACCATCTCTGAAGTTGATAGTGTAACCCATTTGCTGTGAAATGCTAATTTTTGTCGTAGGCCTAGAGCTTTGATTAAAAACATTTTGCATTGTATTGAAGTTGCTGATATCAAATATAATTTCATATATTAGTAATTATAAAAAATATATGTTTATTAAGACAGGAATTTTATTGTCAAGCGCTACAATAGACAGACGAGCAATTCTAATTTCTAACCCTTCCTCGAAACAGGTAGCTTGCCAAAATGCTTTGAGCGGTTTTACGTCCAGTTTGGTTGAAGTGCCTCTTCTTTTGTTTGAGTCACGGAACTACTGTGGAGCAATCTGTCGCAAACCCACGAACTCGGTGGTGAAAAAACTGATATTGAAGGAATATTTGATTGAGTGTAGACATTGCATTTCTGTTCCGTTTTCAGGAAGCTTAATAATTACCATCTCGGCAACGATTTCAGTAATTGTTGTTAACAAAATCCACTACTAGCGCTACTTCGAATAATTGTTTTAGCTCATATCAAACTCTCAAATTAAGCACCACCATTTCGTGCAAATGTTATATAAAAGCTCAATTCAACATTTTTTTTCATTTTTGGTAATGTTGATCGTTAATATTATTAATAGCGCTAATAGGTTGAACGTTTATCTGAAGGTGGGTAAAATTTAGTAAATATTCTATTATTAGTTTGTGCGTAATCGGCGCAGCTTTGAACCTCTGTTGCGAGTAGCAAAACTGCATGTTCCGAACGCTCTTAAAGGTTTAGGCCTACATTAGAAATCTTACTAAGATATACAAGGCGTAAGCTTACTCATAACCTTCAACTTTGAGGTTAGGATGAAAATGGACAATAATGAAGTTTTTAAGTTTTTTTGCCTATTTACAAAATATTGTGCCAATGCTCCTCAATGAAGCGCAAGATAGGCAAGAGCTAGTTGTGCAACGCCGTCGAGCATTTCGGCACCGTATCCAGCGTTTGCAAGGTAATTATGACTTGTATGTAAGGAGACAAATGCAATCAGCTGGTTTTCTTACAGCCTTCGAAAACGCATGACGGTGGTATAGTGGTAGCGGTATGCAAAATAATACTGCACTTTTTGAACACGGTTTGTCGCTTTGCACAGTTGTAGGTGGGACCAACAGTAATTTTTAAGGATGTGGAGGCACTCAAAATTTCCCTTAGAATTCAAAATGGCAGCCATTTTTCAAATTGATGTCCTTAGATATGGTACAAAAATACTTTTGATGTGTCTAATAAATCTTGTTTGGTATCGTTTTTTGTATATTTCTGACTCGAATATCACGAAAACAAGGTCAAAATAAACATCCGGGTGAAATTGTAGAAGTTTCACTTGCATATACCGGTAGTAGTATTTTCTAGCAAATCTTCTTAGATTGGGTCCGACGTAGAAACTCCCTTACCCTACCTCTGTAAATGCATCTAGCACAAATTATTATGATTAGGCCTATAATGTTTTATTTAAAACCCTAATTAATTTTTTAAACTTATTGTTCAGTCATTGCTGAGGCAACCGGAGGTGATCAACAGGTGGTTAATGATTATTGTGCTGATTATTATGCTGCACTTTTTTAACACAGTTTGGCACTTGGCTCAGTTGTAGCTGGTACCCAATAGATTTTTTAAAGATGTGGAGGCAATGAAAATTCCTTAGGAATCCAAGATGGCGGCGATATTTGGAAATGACCTATGGACTCAAAATTATGTTAAAATACGACTAATATATCATGTTTGGTGTCAAGTCCATATGAATTTGAGCCAGAGAATACGAATTTGAGCTCAAAATATTAATGATGCGTACAATTTACAAATTCGCTACGGCTATTATGACAAATCGACTAATTGATAGATGTAATTTGCAGTAGGCTTAATTAATAGGTATTTAAGATTTTCTGTTAATAGCAATTTATTACTTCTACATTGCGTTCTACACTAACTTGACACATTACTCTCTTGGGTGGAATTCTGATATTCGCTAAATTGCAGTTAGTACACGCCTGCTTTTCACTGAATGAGACGGGCTTTTTCGGGCTTTATGATGTAATTTGAAATCGGTAGGGTAAGGGAACTAGTTCTGGATCGGATTAAACAATAGCCTATTACAATTTTGAGTATCAGGAATTTTATTTGGTTTTCCCCCACATACTATATTCTTATTGACTTAACTTTCCGACCATGTTTGCAAAAGAAAAAATGTAAAAAAGTTTACGAAGGTACTAAAATGAGCCAATTAAAAAAAGTAGTGCTTTGATCCAGAACTGATACCCGGGTATCAGTTGTGGATCATCAACCTAAAACTCTTCAAATTGATATCAGGGGTTCATTCATATGTTTCATAAGTAGTGATGCAGCCGCACCTGATAAATTTGATTCTGGACGCCCGGTATCAGCATTGATCCACTACCAGTCCCCGGATTAGTTGTGGATCAAAATTTTATTATGACTTATTTGCAGCCATAAGGCTAACCACAATTTTTTTTTCAATACAAAATATAAAAACAAGACAAGAGCTAACAACTGGGTATAAATTTCATAAGCCAAAAAATTCTTAACACAAATTTAGATCAAATTCAAAATTTTGAAAAAATAATAAAAAACTAGGTAGGCCTAGACCAAAACATTTTTTTTTTTTTTTTTTTAGATTTGAGTCTGTAAAGACAGGCTCTAAAAATAAGTGAACCTATATTACTTTTAACTTGGTTTTTAAACACTATTAGGCTTACTGCATATATGTCCTATTCATTTAACATGGTGTTACGATCTACAAAAACGGTCAAAAACCGCTTATTTGTAGACACCCGCAAGGGTGCTTTGAGTAGTTGTACAGTAAACCTATTATAGTCAATTCTTAGCAAAACTAATATTAAAAATTCTGACAAAGCTTGAAAGCTCTGCTAATAACTGATGAAATATTACAATGATACATGCATGTGTATAGCAATTGCTTCTGTTGCAAACAGCAACCATTTTGACAGCATTGTTAACTATTTCTACTTAAGTTGACAAATGACTCAACCTGGTGATGACAGTGTGCAATTCCAATGCTACTTGGATCAATTTATCAGAAAAATCTACTGACAGTGCATCTAGTACATTACATGTAGAACTTACACAAGCCCAAAGATTTTGATCCACAACTCAACCCCGATCCAGAACTAGTTCCCTTACCCTATGTGCGATTGTGATCATAGAAATGTTTTTCGACCAAATTTCAAAACGTTTTGTTTCTCATAATAGTAATTTTCATCCCCACCGTGATGTTCATTCATATATCCCAGGGTTTAAACTAAAAAATCCACATGCTATTGCTTTGAGTTTAACCTCTGAACGGGCTGTAACGGGCCTTCTTACACTTATGGCGGGCCCGGGCCGGGCCCGGGCTTTGATAAGCTAGTTTAATACGGGCCCGGGCCTGAAATTGCGGGCCCGGGCTGGGCCGGGCTTCTAGAGGTAGGCCCGTGCAGACCTCTAATACCTATCCCTGGCAACTTTGTATCCCTGAGTAGGCCTAAAATGTACTATGAAGAACTAGGAGGAAAGGAACTATTTTATTAGGCCTAGGTCTGTAAAACTAAAATGTGTTTGTAATTTTGTATACAATCTAATTTTGTGATATAGGCCCTAAAATCAACTTGTATCTCATAAAAGAGGAAAATGTAAAAAAAAAAAAAAAAAAAATTTTCAATGCTTTGAAAATTTTATGAAAATTTTCAATGAAAAAAATTTTCATGAAAATTCCCATCACTAGCCTGACCCCATATTTGTCTTCCCTTGTATGTGGCACGAAGAGCGTGGAGGGTAAGGGTGTCAACTGTAGGAGGAAGTTTACGCATTGGCTTACTCTTGGCAGCAGAAATTTTCGTGCTTTGTTAACACTACTGATTTCACTCACTGCCCCATAGAGAATAGCGACAAAATGCTCAAGGAGTTGTATGACGTCAGACTGTATGATGTTAGGGCTCTAGAGATGGCAGTTAACGATCTAGTAACTTTGCCATAAGCTTTCCACTTCTTCCAGGTAAAACGCTTGCCTTTGGAAATAAAAGTAGACACTGTGGCACAACAAGTGAATGTGTGAAAACCTCTAAGTGCTAATTTGGTCAGTTCACATTTGTTACCTATGCGCAGCTCACCATTTGCTGAAATCAAAGGTTGACAAGCCTGATTTTCGTGCGGAAAAAAGTCATCTAATTCCATTTCTCTGTGCTGACTTGCAATGAATAGTTAAGAGAAAAGCTGCTCATCACACTTCTAATTATTGTTGCATGCAGACGTTTTTAAGTTTAGCCGTGAAGATCTTTTTGTTCACTCTCTTTGAGGGTTGAAAAATAGGTATTACGTTATCAACTTTATCTCCTTTACAACCTTATAGGTTGATGCCATCATCTTCAAGAGAGTTTAATATATCAACACCTTCCCTGCTCACTAATACCCGGCTGTCAATTACTATAAGATCTTCGCTCATTTCCAAGAACGGATTACCAAATTCTAGAAAACTGTCTTTGAGAGCGCAAGTGTCATCCCTAAACATAGTCTGGTAGGCCTATTTTGAGTATTGCTCATGGTGTCGGAGATCACTTAGTAACAACGTCACAAAGTATAAACACATGCCAAGTAAACTCCAGTAGGCCTATAAAGTTTAATTCTACAAAAAACTGCAAGAATTTTGTTCCTAAGGTCAACATTCCAAAAATTGCCGCCATCTTGGATTCCAAGGGAATTTTCACTGCCTCTACATCTTAAAAAAATCTATTCGGTACCAGCTACAACTGAGCCAAGTGCCAAACTGTGTTAAAAAGCACAGCATAATAATCATTAACCACCTGTTGAACACCTCTGGTTGCCACAGCAATGACTGGCCAATAAGTAAAAAAAAGGAATTTCGATTTTTAATTAAGCATAATAATCATAATTGATGCTAGAAGCATTTACAGGGGTGGGGTAAGGGAGTTTCTACGTCGGACCCAATCGAAGAAGATTTACTTGAAAATACTATAGGCCTACAAGTGAAACTTCTAGAATTTCATCGGATGTTTATTTTGACATTATTTTCGTGTTATTCGATTCGGAAATATACGAAAACGATAGGGCCTACCAAATGGATTATAAGACAACACAAAAGAATTTTTGCATCTGAGAACATCGTTTTGAAAAATGGCCGCCATTTTGAATTCTAAGGGAAATTTTGAGTGCCTCCACATCCTTAAGAGGGTACGCTGAGCTTGGCCCAACTCAAATGCGCGCAAACAGGTGTTGATGATTTCTGCTGAACGGTTGGTTATATCATTACCAAATTTTGAATGGATGTTAATAAAGTACTTTTATATTTTTATCCGTAATTGGTTGCACAAAATAAGCGTTTAAGATCCATTGCGAGACATAAGTTTAAAACGTGAAAAAATGGGAAATCCAAAACATGGATTACAATTCTGGAAATTCCCACCAAACCGTTTATCTTACGATAAAACCAAATTAACCTGCGCGTTCACATTGATTTAAACGTTGGTTTCCATTATGCAAATTTGAGTTAAAAAAATCTGTTCACTTGGAATAAATTCCCGAAGTTGACCAAAATTGAGTAAATTTTGGTGATTTCACTAAATTTTAATTCAAAATCAATGAATTAATTTAGGAATACGCGTAATGGATAACATAGATTTATTCTTTATGAACGTAAGTGTGAAATTTGATAATGGTGTTATAAACCGTTTACCCAAAAAATCCAGAAAGCTGAGCGCTTAAACTCGCCTCCGTTCTAGCCTCAGCATACCCTCTTAAGAGAGTATAGGACATGCGTTTTAGGCAAATTGCTGTTCGCTTGGCCGACTGAAACCACAGGTGTCTGAAATTTTGAACATATGTCACGTATGTGGAAATATAGGGCGCTGCAGTAACACATTTCCAAATTTTGTTTTAAAATAATTTATAAAAATAAATGAGTTTTCACGAATTTTGATTTGGTTTGTTAAAATCTCTAAAATTGACTTTATTCGTGATTTTTTTCTGGCTGATAAAGGCAAAATTTCGAAAATCTATGACCACAGGGCCGTTCATGTATGCTTCATTGACAACTTTGCAAAGTTTCATATATACGTCGGATGCATCTTGGCCGAGCGAATAGCTATTTGCTAACTGCCAAATGTGTCCCATTCCCTCTTAAATATTACTTTTGGTCCCCCCTACAACTGTGCAAAGCGGCAAACCTTGTTCAAAAAGTGCAGTAGGCCTATTATCGATTTTCATGTTGTGTACCGCTACCACTAGTAGGCCTATGACTGGTATCGACACATCTGAGTAAGAAGGCAGTGTACTGCGCACACAACTCTGCAAGCGGTTTGACGTATTTTATCAAGGTTTTTCAATGCGATTTGATACTTTCAACTCAATTGATCTTAAGGGGAATCCCTAGACTCGACTCATATTGGCTAACTAAGAATATATGTGTACACACACAAAGTATATCTCGTTTAAGGCCTACTGACGAGTTTTTTTCACAGTGGCGGAAAATTTTGGGCAATTTTGGACATGTTTTGTTGAATTTTATTGTTAAAAATGGGAATCAAACCAGCTCAGAGATCATTTGGTTTAGAACCTAGATTTTTTTTATCAACAACTATGTACGTTTTTAGCAGCGTTTGAAGGTAACTTTATTCAAATATCTCTGTAACTTGTTTTTATATGAATTTTGAATTTTGGTGAAAATTTCACAACAAATAACACGAAGTGTTTTAATTGTTTTTCACTTGAATTTCGTGAGGCATACCAGATTGGGCTACTTCATTTGCTTCATTGAACGTTTCTTAAGGTATCAGAAGTCATTTGACGGTCCTACGATAAAAACTCGTTGAGTGTGACTGATTCCCCCAAGACGCTGCAAGAACAGGCGACTCAGCTCCAGATTCCGGCCGTCATCTGTCGCTGTGTAGCGGCAGCCAAGGCTAACTGAGCGGGTCGCGAGGTTGCCATGCCATGCGCTCGACTCTGTTATAACACGGGAATACACACATCGGTCGGGAGCGGACTGGACGTGTGACTGTCTAGTTTTTACGAGTACGTACGTTGCGGTGAATGAATCTAGTATTGTATGTGTTCTAATTTTAGTCGATGGTAGAAAAACCGTGTTTATAATACTAGCGCGATTTTGTGTTTAGTGAAACATAGTCAATAGTACAATACGTAGATCTAACTGTCAGTGTCACACAATTGGCAGATACAAACAAAACCGCAATAGACCTAGAAAACGCTGTAAAAGGGCAAAAGTAGTACAGTCTCACACGAAAATTGCCGTCCATAAACAACTTTCTTTACCCACGTTAATATAAATCAATGCAAGTTTATATCATTCAAATAATATACTATGAATACTTCCAATACCGATATGCCTACTTAGATCGAAATTAAAAAGTGCATTTTCCTGGGAGCCTGACTTGGAATCTGAGTCAGGTCCGTCAGGACTTAGGAGTAATTCGTTTTGAAACCACACTCACTCATTATGAGTATTTTTTATTGCTAGTAGTAATTATTATTGCGACAAACTTATTCCACAACAAGCAAAATAAATAGCAATCTAGTGAATATTTTATTTATTTTCTACAATTTAGAAATAAAAAAAGTCCGCCCCGACCGGGATTTGAACCTATACTACGGGAGTTTTTCCCGACTAACCAAATCGAGAAATAGTGAATATTTGTCTGCTAGTCTCGATAGAACAGTTGGCAAGAGTATCGGTATGTTGAGCCGGAGGATCTGGTTCGAGACCCGGCCGAGGTAAGTTATTACAATTGCCATGTGTCAAAAATTATAATAGGTTTCTAATAGTAAATTCCAAATAATATTATTTTATTAAGAAAAGAGTTACTATAATTCTAATGCAAGGGGGGAAATTCATGTGTTCTATATTGTTTTATAATTAATTTCGTATCTATAACTATTTATAATGGAAATAACTTTCCACCGCGGCTGATCCAGCATAATAATATTATCACATCGCACGTGGCAGCCTACCAGCCACTGCTGTATGCTAAGATAAGAGTGGCACTAGAGAACGGTTGAGTGTGCACTATTAGACACCAGACGCATACATGCAATTGCAGGCTATGTATGAAACCACCCAAATATTCGTATATGCATTATTGATCCTTTCTATGGAATGTGTTATGAGAATGAGAATGTGAAAAATCTTGTATCGCTTGTGGATCTGGAAACTGGACTTCAGTACCGGTAATTAGTGAGAAGTGGGGGGGGAGAGCTGGGATGCGATAAAGATAATCTCTTTCTAGCCGTCCGCGGCAGCTAATCGGTTTTGGCGCAGGTCCAAAGCGTATGACATTGTTAGTCGGAGGACGCGGGTTCGAATCCCACATGGCCTTCACGGTATTTGTCCTTCAACCTCATTTATTACCACTTATCGTCTCAATAGAAGTAGTGTAATAATAGGCAGCTAAAGGAGAATGTATTATAATTCTCTATACCAACAATGTCTTATTATAAACGGGGCCTTAATTATTTCGGAATCAAGTTAACACAGTCATTATGAAGTGAGAAATAACAAACGAATTGTTTAATTATCCTTGCCAAAAATAAAAATAGTTTAGCCCTAATGTATAGGTTCTTACAGCAGTGATTCCAGTCATGACATTGCTGAAATCTCCAGTGATAAGTTTTCCGATATACCTATCGCTCCAGACCTGTTGTTACCATGTTTCCAAAATTGAAGGAATTTTACTTGGAGTGTGCACGAGCTTCCGGAAATTGTAGGTCCTAGGGAAACTCCAAATATGCGAGTACGGGACCCGCCCCACATCCAGGAAGCACAAAGAACTAAAGCTGAGAGTGCTGCGAAAAAAACTTCAAAAAATTAGCCTAATGTCTGTTAATGTTACCACGCGCCGTTTTGGAACTTACACTATTTTGTTTTTTCGTTTAAAAAAAACATACGCTCATCCAACAACGCGCCTGAAAAAGCGTTTGCGAAGCTAGTATAAATATCAGCAGTTGACACAGATGCTAGTTGAAGTTCTGCATTATTGAAGCTGGTTCTGGTGGTAATTATTACATTAGTTGTGGGTCGTTCTTTGGACTACAGTGACCAGGCATTACAACATATTGGTAAAAATATACTAAACATAATTTGTTACCAACAAGGTGATTTGCTATTATGTTTCCAAACACTCGCTAATCTTTTTACTCAATGCACCAACTGCAAAGATATAAATAGTTATAAAAGTTATAAAAAAACAGATGAAAATTAACATGGACTCGCAACACCAAAAGCGGCTATATTCATAATCATGAATCATGATCGCATCTTCTTCAGTTGCTATTTCATACAATAAAAGGATAAAAGGTGTTTATTTTCACTTTGAGTTCGAATTATTTATTATATTTCAAACAGACTTTAAATATATCGTTCTGGAAATATCCTAAACCTATCCTAAATTGAACCCATTATCTCGAAAAACAAACTTGATGCCCGCGGAACGTAGTATAGTAGCTATTCGCATAGCTGTACTTGGTGTGCGTGGACCCTCTTCAGGTGACCGACTAGGATATTTGGATGTTAGATAAGCGAATGTAAAAGTGCTGTTTTGAAGAGGCCTCGACCAAGAAAACTGCCCTGAGACTGAGGAAAAATGTTAAGACATGATTGCTTGTGGCGGGATTCGAACCCATGACCATCCGAAACAGAATTTAACAAGCTACGCATTTTTATTTTATACCTGTCATACCTGTCTGTAAAAACAAACATGGAACGTGGAAATTATCTAAACACAGTAATTTGTAAGAAACGTGGTTCTTGATGACTTGGTAGAGAAAGATGAATTCGATTTCAACGGTAAGTTATTGCATATTTCTGTGTTGACACTCAAGTGTGCGCATGGGGGGCATTAATTTTGACTGGGTGTCGATATGTCGGGAAAACCTGGAAATAATCAACAAAATAAACTAAACTGAAAAATAAATGAATGTAAGTGATGATTGATGAATGAATGAATGAATGAATGAATGAATGAATGAATGAATGAATGAATGAAGGAAGGAAGGAATGATGATATTTTGTTTTCATGTGCCCCTCCTCCTCTCCCCCCCCCCCCTATGAGTGCGCATGGTGGGCATTCATTTTGACTGGGTGTCGATATGTCGGGAAAACCTCGAAATAAATAAAACTGAAAAATGAATGAATTCAAATGATGAAGGAAGGAAGGAAGATATTTTGTTTTCATGTGCCCCCCCCCCCCCCATGAAAACGCATGGGGGACATTAACTTTGACTGGGTGTCGATAAATCGGGAAAACCTAGAAATAATCAACGAAATAAATTAAACTGAAAAATGAATGAATGTGAATGTGAAGAAAGGAAGATATTTAGTTTTCATGTGCCCCGCTCCCCCGATTGATACAACTATGCGCACGCCACGTCACCCACTGCAATGTGGTAAGCGCGTCGTGTTCAAAGAGTTAGTCTATGTAGCCGTAGAGATTGCAACACCGCCTAGCTCCCGGGCCGCGTGCTGCCGTGAAGTAACTGAGGGTCAAATAGACACCACCGACCTTCGACGTGCGGGTCCTCTCTAGCCTACGGCTCATGCTCGACTGGCCCGTCTCGTTTCAAGGCTCGAGTTTTGTCGCCGCGGAGAGATGGAGGGGGGGTGACGTAATAGCGTTCATAATGAAATAGTGAATTCTGAAGCTGTTTGGTATTATGACCGAAAATAGGCTTCTAGGGATTCCCCTTAAACTGGATTGAAATGAAACCGATTTGGCCCAAATTCAATACGTTTACCAAAGTTTTCAAATCGGTTTGACTCGAAGTGATTGCACCACGCCGGTTTGAAATGTCTTGCTAACTCTAGTGAGTGCCTTGTTAAAAAGTTGGCACATGCCAACCATAAAAGTACCTAGGCCTAGGCCTAGCCCTACTCCTAGGTTTTGTAGGTTTAGCGGTAGGCCTAGTAGTTTTTTCACGTCAAAAACAAGTTGTTGTTTTTGGGGCCCATGAACCGAAAAAGTTCCAATAAGAACTGTCCCAACACTGGAACTGGAGATGGCTAGGCCTACCTAGGCCTACTTGAGAGTCTAGGATCTAAGGCCTAGGGGCATAAACATGAAATAGCCTAGGCCTAGGCCTAGAAGGCTTAGACGATAGAACTAGGCCTAGGGGAACTTCTTCGGTTGGTATGGACCGGTTTTACAAAACTACTTGCGTTAGGTTAGCCGAACTTTCCGCTGGCTACAGTGCGCCGCGCTAGTTCTAGGATATAATCGATAAGAGCGCACCCGAAATCCTTTTCGTTACAAAACTACTTACCAGTACCCTAGGCCTAGTTGTTTTTCAGTGTTTTTATTGAAAAAATAACAATGTTAAAAAACCGGTCCATACCAACCGAAGAAGTAGCCTAGGCTACGATTACTTTACAAACGAGGTAGCCTAGGGCTAGGTAGAGTAGGCCTAGGCTAGGCCTAGGCTAGGCCTATAGGTGCAGTCAGATAGGGCCTAGGGCCTAGGGCCTAGGCTAGGCCTAGGCCTAGGCCTAGCTATGCCTTTGCGTCTCCATGCTGTAAAGGCTTTTAGTAGGTGAAAAATGACTAGGTAGGTCCTGCCAAAATGTAATTAATTGAATATTCATAATATATATTCTTACTTGCACATCGTCATTTTTCAATTCGTCAATCAACACAGCAATTGGGTATAAAGATTCTTCAATCAAAGGGTCGGAGGACGCCATTTTCGATTCAACTGCTGCCAGTGGGCACAGTCCACCGCCGTCTGGATGTATGTATGTATGTAAGCAAGGTCTGCTTGATTCTCCTAGCGGAGAGCAAGGTCCTCTAGATCTCCGCCACCTGGCGGAGGCTCGTCTAACTCGCTCGTGTGGCCACGAAGTTAGGTCGTCGCACTAAGGTCGCAAACCGTTCCCCAATGTAAGCAGCCATATTGGTGACATGCACGAGAAATAGAGGGAATTAAAAAATCAAAGTGAACGCGCGCCCTAAAACTTGACCACAAAATGACGATGTAGAGGGCCAGAAAAGAATCGCGTGCATTTCGAGATAATAAAATTGACAACCCAATAAAAATGAAGTAGTAATTTGTTGTAATGTAATTAATAAAATTAATAATATTAAATAACCTATGTTATAGCTTTGGGTTTGTTACGGTTATAGTGTGATGTGTAGGATATCCATGAGCAATTTTTACGATTTTGAAAATTTATTTCTAAAAGCTGTTTTTGATAATTGGATGAGCGTAGCGAGCGAAGCGAAGATTTTATTTCACTACACAGGAGAAAAAAATCCGGAATGTTTTTTTCATTTTTTTCGTATTTTTGTCTGTCAACTAACACGATTCCGGCTAAACCTATACTCCAATTGCGCTGAAATTAATGGAGGCCTTCGAAATCTCTGAACTTAGAACTGCCACGTTTTGAGCGCAATCGAAAAATTTTTTCTCATGAAAATAGCAATTTTACGATTTTTTTTTCGATTTTAAAAACTTTCTTCGACTTAAAACACCGACATGCTTTATCCCACGGGAAAAGATTTTTTACAGAACCTTAATTTTATGAATTAATATATTCGTGTGAAATTTGAGCGCAATCGAAAAATTATTTCTTATGAAAATCGCATTTTATTTTTATTTTTTTAAACATTCTTTGACATATAAAACCTACAGCTTTATTTGTTTGTAATAATTTTTCACAAAACCCTTTAAATTTTTATAGACTTATATATTCGTGTGAAATTTGAGCGCAATCAAGCAATTATTTCTCATAATATATTTGCAATTTTACGATTTAAACAGCGTTTGAAAAGAAATGCTAAGGCTTTATTATTTTATTTTTTTTTTTAAAGTGAAAGGTGTTTTTAGATTAAAAAAACAATACATCTTAACATTCACTAGACGGATTTTATAATTTTCTTTTTTTTGATAAATATGATTTTTTTCCTTTGCATTGTTGGAAAAGTATGTTTTTTTGTAACAAATCTATATTTCCCATATTTTAATTAAAAAACTATAAATCTCTTCAAAAATTTGTCTAATAAATTTTTCAGAATAAGACTTGTGAGCATATCAAAAAGAAATTATACTAAACTAAATTACTAAAGTAGGAAAAAAAATGCTAGAATAAAAGTTTTTGATAATAGCATTAAAAGTTTATTTATGTTTTTTTTTTTGTAAATTTGAGTATAACATATAGCCTAAAGGGTTTGGTTAGGTTTATTTTTTCTGCATTCACTGGGCCTTTATAACCTGTTAATCTAGGCTTTTTAAAATTTACTAAAAATGTTATGAAAACCTCTATACAGCCCTAGATTAGGCCAAATATCATACTGGTAAGCCATTTTCCCATGTAAAATAGCATACAGTGCTCAAGAAAAAATCATTTTATGCTTTTAGCATTTTATCAGCATAAAATAAATTTATGTATTCATTAAAAAAAAAGGTAACTTAAAAGCAATGAAAACAATAATAATGCAAAATTGCTGTTTTTTTATACATTTCTGTGAAATAACCCTTAAACAATTACGCTCATCCAACAACGCGCCTTTAAAAAGCGTTTGCGAAGCTTCCTAGTTTATTACAAAATGCCTGTGCCCAAAACAACATAATATGATAATAATAGTGGGCTACACATAATCATAAAAACACTAGTAAATGACGGTATTTTTCAAGGTGGCGTGGGGAAAAATTACTATGTCGCCGAGAAATGCGAGTTTTAAAGGAAAACGACGACATGTCCAAACATAACCACTATATGGACGTTATAGTGGCATTCATCCTGATTACTAACGTGGTATTGAAAATCGTTGACGACCTTCAGTGTTTAGGTAATGAACTCACTAGTATTCAAAGTGCGTGAATATGTACTAGTTACTACATTCCCGCTCTAGAATTAGGCACCAAGATGGGTTCTAATTCGCTGCTGCGACGACCTAACCTAGAGAGTTAGACGATCCTCCGCTAGGGGAGATCCAGCAGACCCTTTGGGGGAGAGTCGGTGTACCGACGAACCTAGAAGGTTAAGAAGTTAAGAAATTAAATTAAAAAGTTAGACGAACCTCCGCAAGAGCGGAGATCAAGCGGGCCTTGTATGTAAGTATCTTACATACATCCAGACGGCGGTGGCACAGTCACAGGAACTTAGCACAGGAAGTACTAGATTGAGCCCAGGCCCAGTCAGGTACCGCGAACTGCGAATTCCAACAAATTTGCAACAAATAAATAACCGTCCAAAAAATAAGGCCTACAGGCTGCGGGCCCCTTGGGCCACACCGAGGTAAAATCATGGTACAAACCATAGAAAAAACTTGCAACATATTCTAACTACCTGCATACTTGAATATAAATTTATTAATCAACACACACACACAATCAATATAATCGACTACACTAAACTAGAAACACTTCTTTCTGAAGAAGAATGGGAATCAGTTACACACACAGATAATATTGATAATAAAATATAAAAACCGCTAGCAAAAAAAAAGTAATAAAAAACAACAACAAAAACAAAAAACTGAAACCATGGATTACACTAGGATTAATCACAGCTATTAGGAAAAGAGATTTATTAAGTAAAAAAGTCTTAGTGCACCCAGAGAATATTGAAATGAAGGCGACATACCGGAAATATAGAAACCACATTAATTGAGCGAGCGAAGCGAGCGTCTCCACTTGACTCTTATGGCTCGAATGTCTGTTTTTTTTTTTTTTTTACTGCTTCGATACAGGTCGCACCGTTTCTCTGATCGACCTGAAATTTTGCACACATGTACATACCACCTAGGCGGGTTGCTGTATAGTTTTGTGGCAAAATCGTTCAAAAAGTTAAAAAGTTACATTAAAGTTAATCGAAAGTTTTTTTTCAAACTAAACGGCGACAAAATCTGAGGTGGCCAAATCATTTAGAATGTCCGTCCGATCACGAATATGTTATTTTTATTTTGATCCGATAAGTAGTGTAGATGGAAATTACATTATAACAAAGTCCCGTTCCCGTTACCATGGCAACGGAAAGTCGCACTGCTTTTTTGGCCCATGATAGCGGTCAAACGGAGGCTCGGATCAAGTTGAAATTTTGACCATCCGCAAGTTTCGTTCCCGATTGAATGCCATTAGTTTTGTGGCAAAATCGTTCAAAAAGTTATAAAGTTACATTAAAGTTAATCTAAAGTTTTTTTTTTAAACTATAAACGGCGACAAAATCTGAGGTAGCCAAATCATTTAGAATGTCCGTCCGGTCACGAATATGTTAATTTTATTTTGATCCGATAAGTAGTGTAGATAGAAATTACATTTTAACAAAAGTAACGTTACCATGGCAACGAAAAGTCGCACAAGAATTCTGGTCACTATGTACTGCCACCTAGAAGAAATCAAGAGTAAAATAGTTTTCCCAAAGAAATGATGTCAAGGTCCTCTAGATGGCGGTGGATTTTATCCATTCTCTCCTATTTTACAAATTTTTAGCTAAATCGGTCAAGACCTAAAAGACTTATTGGTATGGAACATTATGGGAATGTCGTACTCGGGTCGTGTTGCACGTACCGGTGCTCGCTCAACAACGCGTCCAACCGAGCGTTTTCCTAGTAAATTAATACACATAGTAAAGAATGACTACAACAAGAATAAAGTACTATACGCTGAAAAGGACATGAAGAAGGTATGGGATGTTTGGATGAGCGTAGCGAGCGAAGCGAGCGAAGCGAGCGAAGCGAGCGAAGCGAAGATTCCATTTCACTACACTGGAGAAAAAAATCCGGAATGTTTTTTTTTTTTTTTTTTTTTTTCTGTATTTTTGTCTGTTTGTCCACACGATTCCGGCTAAACCGATAATCCGATTGCGATGAAATTTTATGGAGACCTTCGAAATCTCTGAACTTAGAACTGCCAAGTTTTTGAGCGCAATCGGAAAATTATTTCTTATGAAAATCGCAAATTTTACGATTTTTTTCGATTTTTTAAAAATTACTTTTACTTAAAACATCTACATGCTTTATCCGATTATAATGATTTTTGCACAGAACCTTAATTTTATGAATTTAGATATTTTTGTGAAATTTGAGCGCAATTGAAAAAATATTTATCATAAAAATCGAAATTTTACAGGTTTTTTCTTTTTTTAAACAACTCTTTGACTTATAACACCTACATGCTTTATCCGATCGTAATCATTTTTTTGCAGAACCTTTATTTTATGAATTAATATATTAGTGTAAAATTTGAGCGCAATCGAGAAATTATTTCTTATGAAAATCGCAATTTTACGATTTTTTTAACAATTACGATTAATAAAAAAAAATAAAAAAATTAAGTTAATTTTTAATTTAATTTAATTTAATTTAAAAAAAATTTCAACTAAGTAATGATTTTGCCACAGAACAACAGAAAATTGGCATAACACATGGCAGCTCAATGCACCAATTACGCTCATCCAACAACGCGGCGGGACTTAAGCGTTTTCCTAGTGTAAAAAATGAAGCCACTGGTAGGCCGAAACACCAAAACAAATCGGGAAATAGAGAGAATCAAAGTATTAGATAACATTATAGTGACTAAAGATCACCCAAATAAAGTTGCTGAATCATTCCTGCAATATTTTAGTAACGTAGGGGGGGAAATGGCCCGTACTACTATCATGAGTAAACCCATAAACCCTCATAGTATAAGCGATTTCCCTATAAAACAACAACCCAATTCAATATTTCTTACACCCACAAGCAATGAAGAGATTGCCGATTACATTGACGGATTAAAAACAAATTCTGCACCAGGCTTTGACCTAATAACTACAAAAACAATTGAACTAATGAAACTACATTTATTAAAACAATTCAACAATATCATCAACAATTCAGCTCCAGTTTATCTTTCACAATATGTAAATCTTATAATTGCAACCATGACAACAACACACGGTCACAATCAACATTAACTTTAAAAATTCCCAAACATAAAACCTCCTTATACAGTAATTCATTTCCTGTTTCTGCTGCCCGAGCATGGAACCTAATTCCTTCAACCATTCGCATTACCAAATCTAAATCAGCCTTCAAAAACAAATGTCATTCGTATTTACTTGATCCTTCTTTGTAATCTAACAAATTATTTAAAAAGACAATGTTCATTCTTTGAAAGGTTAAATCATTGTAGGATTAACCTGCTATTTTACTTGTTCTAGTTTTATGTTTTTTTATCATTTTTATATCTTTGTATTGTTCACTTGTGTGGTTATTTTTTACTTGTGTTATAATTGTAATTTGTATTGTGCTTGGTTCAGCAGAACAAAAGGCCTCATGGCCTTAAGCTTCGCCAAGATTAAAATAAAGACTCTTTTATTATTATTTTATTATTATTATTATTATTAAAACCACTTGAATATATAATTAATCTTAGTCTTTCAACAGGTAGGCCTACGTTCCCTAATATTTTCAAAAAAGCAATTATAATTCCCGTTTACAAAAAGGGGGACAAAAGTATTACCAGCAACTACAGGCCTATATCTCTTTTAAGCAATTTAGGCAAAATTCATGAAAAATGCATCAAAAAGAGGTTGTATGACTTTTTAGAAAAAAAACAATGTCTGTCTAGTAATCAGTTCGGATTCAGAAATAATCTTAGTACTCAGGATGCAATCCACACCCTCACGCAATCCATAACTAACAATCTAGATAAAAACAAAAAATCTATAGCCATATTTCTTGACCTAGCAAGGCTTTCGATACAGTTTCACACACTAAACTACTTCAAAAAATAGAGCAAAATGGCATAAGAGGGGTAGCCTTAAGGTTAATTACCAACTACCTCAAAGATAGAGAACAATATGTGCGGATAGGAAACAACCTCAGTAGTTCCAGAATAATTGAATATGGTGTTCCACAAGGAACAGTATTAGGGCCACTCCTATTTTCTACCTTCATAAATGATTTATGCAATGCCAAACTAGAATGTAAAATTGTAACATTTGCGGATGACACGGTACTTATTTTTTCAAGTAACAGTTGGGCTCAAACTCGTAAAATTGCTGAGGAACAGACTAAAAAAATAAAACTGTGGCTATAGACAACAATCTACTTACATTAAACGAGGACAAAACATATTATGTTGCCTTATCTGCTACTTAAGCTGACCTGCCAACAATAACTATGCCCCTCAAGATCCATTCAACAAACTGTCTCTTAAACTCAAATGAGTGCCCATCAAAGATTAGTCGGTGCCCATGCACTGAAATAAAGAACGTGCCAGAAATCCAATATCTCGGTGTGACAATTATTGATCAACATATGAAATGGAACTGTCACATAAACAACATAAAAAAGAAGTTGCGGAACACTCTCTACAAATTTTACACAATCAGGAACTTCCTTAAAAAATATCCACATTAAAAACTATCTATTATGCCTTAGTACAATCAATAATTCAATATGGGATTTTAGCATGGGGTGGAACTTATTACAAACATCTTGAAACACTAATAAATAATAATAATGCAAAAACATATCCTGAAGATAATTACTAAAAAGCACAGACTTCATCCGTCTTTGTTAGTCTACAAAGATAGTAGGATCCTTAGCGTTCGAAAATTATGTACAAGTTCTCCTAACACATGTACATAAAAATATAAACCAGTTTAAAAAAATTAGCAAGAACAATAACAATAAATCTATTACTAGGAATCAAACCAAGGGTAACCTTGTAGTGCCTAGACCCACAAAACCGCTGACCCAAAAGCAAGCAATGTTTCTTGGACTAAAGATATACAACGTTGTTCCAATTGAAATTAGAAAAACGGAAGACAGTAAACTCATTTAAATACTTTGTAAAAAAATGGATACTAGATACGCCATGGATAAAATTGAAGCATTAGTCAATGCCAATAAATGATTAAAAAATATGATCCCAGTTCATTGTATAAGGAGAGGCAACATATAGGGAGTTAGTTAATGTTGTTTTAGGGCACTCAACAGTAGAGTTATCAGTGTCCATGTCAATAGGAAACTGTCCTTCATTACCAAATTTGAATATGTCCCTACTAATAACCTCAAATACCGACCAGTAAAGTTTTTTATGCGTCCGGCTTTTATTAGCGCTAACTGTGAGCGAGGAAAAATTTGAACCGGGCTTCGCGCCGGAAAACGGCCATGTGCCATTGCAGGTGGGTGTGACGTGATCGTGAGGTTCGCCGAGGTTGCGAGCAGATAGTTCTGCCAATCAGCTTCCCCTCCTCACCTCACGATAACGTCACAACCAAAAGAGCGCGGACTTAAGTCTTTGTGCGGGAAGTCAAAACCCAGGAACTTTGAACATGCATAGAATCTACAGATTTTATTTTTTATAGTTTATTTTAATTGCGATGTTTATTAAATTGAATGTTACAAATTACTAAATACATGTAAGATATATTTGAAACCAAGGCCAGTTCCCTATTGTATTGGTATCTTCCAAATTTTCTTTTTCCATAATTGTGGATTACCACCAAGTTTTCTTCTTTCCAATGGGAAGAGCGTAAGGGAAGACGAGGGAGGTTAATGGGAAGGAGTGAGGATGTTGGATAGGATGGGTTAAACTGGGTGGGAACGGAGGAGTGCTCGTTGCATAGAGGGCCGGCAAGTATGAAAACGAAAAAAGTGAAAGAAGAAAATAAATATGAGTAAGGCTGTGTGAATGAAGAAAGGTGTGATAAAAATTTGCGCGAGAGCTCTCTCTGCAACGCGCACCCCAACCGGCCAGAGCTCGCCCTTAGTTTTGGGGAATCCACTACTCCCCTACTCACAGGCCAAACCACGGGAAGGTAGCGAGTTGGACTTTAAAGGCCCAACAAATAGGGAATGTGCCCTAAATAACCATATTATGTGTATTAAATTTCATTTAATGGTTTATTTTATAGATTCATTTGTGAATTTTTCAAATATATTTTAATTAAATCTATAAACAGTGATTTGTTTTGTTTGTATAACTACACAATATTAATTATATTATTAAATATTAAATTTTTATTAATGATTTTTAAAAAATATTGAAATGAATTGTCACTTTAGCCAGTAAAAAAATGAGGTAGATTAAATAAAATAAATTAGTAATACAACTATGACATCAAGAATGTAAAGAAAGGTAACAGAGCGTAACATTTTTTTTTTGTATTTATATCTTTATCGTAGTTTTTAGTTTTTAGTACCTAGCCTTTAATTTTAAGTCTAGCTTTATACAAGACATCATAATGACGCAGCCACGAACAAGTTTCCCGACTTATGTGGTTGTCTTAAATAAGCTTAAATATGATATGAATGTAATCAATTATCTTGTCCTTGTCTTGTCAATAATAAATAAAAATAAATGTTGATGATACCGCATATTCGTCACTCAACGCTGATACGGTAGAGGTATATAAACTTGAAATCCAGTGTTGCATACTTTTGGACTAGTAGGCCTAAATGAAAATAAAAAGTAAATTAGTACAAAATAATTGTGAATTTCTATTTTCTACGTGCGAGAGGATATGTTCGCGGAACTCTATAAATATCAACGAGCTTGATGATAAATATCAATAATAACATAAGCTGTTCCGTTTCACCCATAGATATCTTAGCACCTATAGTAGGCTAGATTAGCAGTCGCGAGCGTACCAAATTGAAGCGTCCATCCCACCCATTCAAAATGGCGGTTTGGCGTTTTAATTTATGGTTTTTAATGCAATAAAGTATTTTACTGGATTGTTTGATATGGTTTTTGCCTGTGCAGCATGGTATTGAACAAACAGAAACAATGCAAAGTTATTGCATAAGGGAATTTAGTAATCATTTGGTGTTAAAGTCTAATATGCTCACCTGTCAAACCAAACTGGCGGCCATCTTTAAAAATATTTTTTCGATTAATCGCTCCCATCTAATTAACATGCAAACTCACCCATTCAAGATGGCTTCCAATCGTCCCGGAAGTGGACCGCTGACTGCTAATCTAGCCTACTGTATGGCTTCTCCACACAAAATGTGGATCCAAATTCAAAACTTGGGTTGTGACTTGTGAGTTCTGTCTGTCATCTATGATACTGATACGACTGGACTGGACTGGCGACTTAAAATAGTCGCAAGAAAACAATGTTTGGTTGTTTGACATTAAATGAGAACCAATAAAATTAAAGCAGGATAGACTAGGGTTTGCCAGAGTTCTTTATTTTTTGGCATTTTAAATGATCAATTCAATTTTTCTACCATGATTACTACAAAATAAATATGCAGTCAGACTAGCATAGCGTCTTCAGGATTCAGTTATCAGATTGCAGCCCAACCGTTACTGTGTCATTATCAAAATTATTAATCAATTATTAATTATTACCAAAAGTGGAAAATCCAAAACATGGGATTTTAATGAGTGGTAGGCCCTGTTCCTACCAAATAGTACATCGTACGATTAACCTGAGCGTCCAGACTCCAGATATACCACGTTGATTTAAAATTTAAACGCCGAGGTCCAGTAGGAAAATTTGTGCAGATAAGTAGTCGGTAACAAAATCTAGGCCGGTACCGGTATAATAAATTTTCAAAGTTCACAAAAATTTTGTAAATAACGTATGAAAGTGTCACTATTTTTGTATTCGAAATCGCCGAGTTTCTATAGTAATGCGCCTACTGGATCTCATAGTTTGATATAACCGTTCTCAACGATATAACTTATTATTAGGCATGTACAGGCCAGTTAGACAATTTTTTGGGCAAAACCCAGACATTTAATGTTCCTCAAATATTATTGCGGGAATACGTTCAGGGGATGTCCCTGATCAAAAAACTCAAGTTTCCAAAAAATCCAACTTGGGGAAAATCCGCCATCTTGAAAAAACTCCGCCATGTATTTCACAGGTTGTTTGCTCTAACAGGTGATCTAAGAGACCAAATGACTTGATTTTTTTCTTGTTATTATTTGAAACCCTTTTTGATATAAATAATTAATTGTCATAGGAAAAAATCCGCCGTCTTGAAAAAAATTCCACAATTTTAAATTTTTTGTTTTTCTAGGCGATCCAAGTAACCTAAAGACATAATAAAATTTCCTCTGTTATTATTTACTACCCCTATTGATGGAAATAATTAAATTTTATCTGCCCTCCTTCATAATAGCCAGAATTTATTCTATATTGCAAATCATTGCCACAAAAATAGCAACCAGCAAGTTCAATGTTATTTTACCAATTAAAAACTTATTGCGAGTATCAAGTAGTTTCAATTAAAAGTTTCATAGAACATCACTTACTTAGTGGTTTACCTTGAATTCACCATCATTCAGCAGTCACTGTTGTTCCATCGAAATGTCGTACCAAGAGTTTTACTGAAAAATAAATAACTGCTGTTCCTAAAACATTTTTATCGCGTTCCTTGTAGTATTAAGTAAATTAAGCCTTAAAATTAATTTAGCCAACGACGCCTCTAAATTGGCGACATAAGTATATCGCCATCACTATCATTATCATTTTCACTGTCACACTTAGTTACGATTGGCTCCTGGCGGCCTTACCCATGGCAGGGGACTTTCTGAAGTGGCCCTTGCCAAATGGGTGCATTCAATTTGCCAGCATCGACAAAGGTAATAGATCTTTTGGAAGAGTTCTTTGGAGTCATCCTGGCCACATCCGAACAACACGTCGAGATGCGCATGTCCCGTCAAAGAAGTCACCCAAGACACCACAAAGATGCGAGACTGGCTACGTTTCCACAGTCCCATCCAGCGCGTCTCACCTCTGCTTGTGTCTCTTTCAAACGATGTGGTGGCAACAGACAAGTGTGAATTGCGACTGTGCTAGAGATGTGGAATTAAAGTCCATGAAGGCAATGGTTGGGAAACCGTCCAGTCAAATTTACCTGAAAATGCACGCGAATTGGTTAAATCTATGGCAACCGTCTTAATTGTATCCAGGTCCGCAATGATGTAGTCCACGTCAATCCTACGCAGCTCTTCCACTGAATGTTGTGCATCGTCCGGACTTACGAGGAGCTTGCAGAGTATCTCACCTACGAACTGGCAGAAAGACCACCTACACTTTTTGATGAATTCTCTTTACGCATGGGGACGAAGTCCACCCTCTTCAACTTCAGGCCTCTGCAAGAAATTGCTCCAGCTGAACAGACCTTCCCCCAAATGAGGCCGCATTCGCCATCGACGGGGGTTACTTGTTGCGCCGCGTTGTGTGGATACGACACTCTACGTACAGGCAGATATGTAAAACGTTACTATAGCTTTAAAAAAAAATAAAAAAATAAACTAAAGTAAAGCTCAAACCATGGTGGTATTTGACGGCTACCAGAATCTGTCGACGAAAGACACGAATCATGTCCGGCGATGCCATGGATCATCTTCGGCAGATGTCGTTGTTGAATGGATAGGGGTTCACCTCAATCCTGCTGATTGGGTGTGGAAACTTGATAATGGACAACTGACGCCAATCCCAACACTTAAGGCTCCAGCACCAGATAAACTACTCAGAATTGTATCATGCAACTGTAAAACGGGATGTGAGCGCCCAAATTGTAAATGCCAAAAAAATGGACTAACTTGTTCCAGTATGTGAGGCTACTGCACGGGATATGGTTGTTTCAACTGTGCTCCCGCTTTAGAAGACGACGAAAACGTTGTAGACGACGTGATGTCGCAAAATTAGTGTGGCAATGAAAATGATAATGATAGTGATAGTGATGGTGAGAGTCTTATGTCACCAGTTAGGAGGTGTCGTCGGCTAAATTCATTTCAAGAACAAATTTGTAGGGGGGATGGTTTAGTAACTTACGTAATAGTGCAAGGAACGCGATAAAAGTGTTTTAGGAACAGCAGTTATTTCTTTTTTTGTAAAACTCTTGGTATGACATTTCGATGGAACAACGGTGACTGCTGAATGATGGTGAATTCAAGGGAAACCACTAAGTAAGTGATGTTCTATGAAACATTTAATTGAAACGACGTGATACTCGCAATACATTTTTAATTAATGCAATGATTTATTTGCCGAAATGTCATTACCCATTGAAGACGACTGAATAGTTGTCCAAATATTGTTTCACATAATTTTCTTTATTAACAAGTGCAGTGTACAGTCAAAATAAATCAAAACATTATTAACCTTTAGGCTTTACTGCTCTAAAAGTGTCATTATTATATTAACGTTTTTAATTGGTACATTTCTTGGTTGGCAACGTTTAACTGCAAAAATTACATTGAACTTGCTGGTTGCTATTTTTGTGGCATTGATTTGCAATATAGTAAAAAATCTGGTTATTATGAAGGAGGGTAGATGACATTTAATTATTTCTATCAATAGGGGTTGTAAATAATAACAGAGGAAATTTTGGTATGTCTTTAGGTCACTTGAATCGCCTGCTATAGCAGAAAAACCAAAAATTCAAAATGGATGAATTTTTTCAAGATGGCAGATTTTTTTCCATAACAATTAATTTCTATCAATAGGGGTCGCAAATAATATCAAAAGAAAAAAAGAAGTAATTTGATCACTTGGATCACCTGTTGTAGCAAACAATCTGCAAAATACAACATGTCGGAGATTTTTCAAGATGGCGGATTTTCCCCAAGTGGGATTTTTTGGGAACTTGAGTTTTTTGTTCAGGGATCCCCTGAACTTATTCCCGCAATAATATTTGAGGAACATTAAATGTCCGGGTCAAAGTCTAATTTGCCTGTACTACATCCCGCGGTAGCTTCAGCGACTCTTCTTAAAATAAGTATAGATTTTTACTAAGTACCCAACCCTTGATCAAATGATTGTTGAAAATGTCTTTTGAATAGAAAAGGCTTTAACACTTGGTCACCGGTATTAAGGTCAAATAAGGAAAAAAAATACCAATAAGCTGAATTTTTGCACAGATACCTTCCTAAATAAAGATACTACTATTACTAAGATACTAAAACCTAACCTTTCAATGCTAAAACTACCCTACTAGGGAAACGCCAAAGTCGTTGTTAAACGAGTGAGTGAGTCATGTGTTGAGTACCCGGTAGGCCTAAGCGGTAACATTACTTTTCTTCCCCCAACCTTAGGCATCCCTATAGCCTATCATATAGAGTGGCGCATTATGGCCTTACAGTTGACGCGCCCTTATACCAACTAAACTTAAAAACCCTATTATTTATACCAATATAATTATCAAACTTAAACGCAAATGTTCTCGGGTACTCAACACATGTCTCGCTCACTCGTCTAAGAACGACTTTGGCGTTTCCCTAGTCTATAGTTGGCTAAGGCTCCCTTATAGCCGAATATGGGAGACGTGGGTTCAATCCCCTGGTCGGGAAAGATTTTGTAATTCCTGGATTGTATTTAAAAAATTATTAAACATGTTTTAAAATGTATATAACGCAGTGTAGTCCATCCGTATGTGACAATACTATGGAAAACATAGCCGGTACGAAATACGTGTAAATATTGCAAGGTTTACTCAATCTACGTGCGAAATTTGGGGATACCTTGAGCGTGCAAAATTCGATAAACCTTGGGCACGGCATTTCACAGCCAGACAAATAACTAACAAAAAATATTTTTACACTTTGGCAGCCTATTTTTCAATTTATTATTTCTTGTAGGTTTAAATCGCAGTGGATCTAGCTGATTTTGTTAGCAGTTCTCAGTAAATTCGTACCGGATGTCTGTTTAAAATTTCAGCGCCATCTGGTCAGCGTTTCGGCTGATTTTTTATGTACACACAGAATCACAGAATGAGAGCCGTTTGAGTTTAATGGAGACCACTCAGTCGCTTCGCTCCCTCGTTTAATGATCGGACTGGAGCTTCGGCCGCCATATTAGGAAATGGCAGCCAAAATGTGTTTGTTATCGTAAATCTCCAAAATGGTTGGAGATAGCCAAAATGTCGCCATGGCAAAAATATGCTTATTTAATTCTCTACAATTTTTTTATATAGAGGCAACGGTTACGTCACAAAATCGTGGTTTATATTTTGCTTGTTGGAGTACCAGCTTATTTCCTAATTTTCACGCCCAGCATCAAACAATGCCCGGTAAATCCGTGAGAAATCGATTCAAACACAAAATAACTTTTGTACGGTGTTCAGGAAAGCTTCCATTAGTATATTAAAAAATTAAGTCTGCGAGATTTCGGAATTTGCATTTACCGTACCCGAAATTTCGGTTTTCCCATTTTTGGTATTTCCTCAAAAATGCCATATTTGACTGTCCATTATTAAACACTAAATTAGTTTGGAGGAAAAATTATTTCTACGCACATTGAAGTGACTATATAACGATCCGATTACAACCAAAGTTTTAATCCAATATGACTACTAATTCCTAATATTATCTACAATATCAAAGTGAATGATGTATCAAAAAGAGTGTAAGAAGAGCACGAAAACAATACTCATGTTTCATGTAAATTAATATGCAGTCAAATATGGCATTTTTGAGGAAATACCAACACTGGAAAAAACGAATTTTTCAGGGAAATGCAAAATCCGATTTCGCAGACCTGATTTTTTAATAAGGGAAGATTCCATGAACACCGTACAAAAGTCCTAAGCAATCAACACGGTTTCCAGAAGGGCAAATCAACCATAACTGCCATCTTCTCATTCCTATCTGCACTTTATACAAGGTGCACTCGATCATGGCGACCTGGCTATTGGAATATTCTACGACTTGAGTAAGGGCAAGGCGTTTGATACAATTGACTATGGTATACTTCTCTCAAAACTGGAATCTCTAGGCATCAGAGGAATAGCCAATAAATGGATTGCATCATTCCTATCAGACCGTTTCCAGGTAGTAGAACTTAACAATATCGATGAAAATGATACAATTACTAAATATCACTCCCATCACTTAAGCCTAGTTTGTGGTGTGCCCCAAGGAACGGTCCTGGGGCCCCAATTCTTCTTACTTTATGTAAACGACATGCCCAACAAATTTGACTTAGGCATACTGACACAATTTGTAGTTGACTCAAGTCACAGTCAACCAGAGATGTGCTTGCAGAACTCATACATAACTCAAACACCCAAGCGAACGCAATGTCGGACTACTGTAAAAATAACCTTCTCTCCCTTCAACCAACCAAAACTGTGTACCATAACTTCCACTCCGCCTCAAGCCCCCCTCAGGGTATAGTCCCCTCAACATCACACGAGCTGACACAGTGAAATTTCTTGGCATCACACTCTCGGAGACCCTTGATTGGTCTGCTCATATCGAAAGAGTAGGTTTGCTCCAAAATAAATAGTGGGTATATGCTCAGGAGCCTGAAGACAATTGTTAGCAACCACATATTGAAATTACTAGGAAGCTTCGCAAACGCTTTTTCAGGCGCGTTGTTGGATGAGCGTAATTTTTTTTAAACGAAAAAAAGAGCGTAAAATTACGATTTTCATGAGAAATTATTTTTCGATTGCGCTCAAATTTCACACCAATATATTAATTCATAAAATTAAGGTTCTGTGAAAAAATCAATACAATCGGATAAAGCATGTAGGTGTTATAAGTCGAAGAAATGTTTTAAAAATCGAAAAAAATCTTAAAATTGCGATTTTCATAGGAAATAATTTTTTTATTGCGCTCAAATTTCACACGAATATATTAATTTGTAAAATTTAGGTTCTGTGAAAAAATCATCACAATCGGATACAGCATGTAGGTGTTATAAATCGAAGAAATTTAAAAACAAATGAGAAATAAGAAATAATTTTTCGATTGCGCTAAAAAAAGTGGCAGTTCTAAGTTCAGAGATTTCGAAGGCCTCCAGAAAATTTCATCACAATTGGAGAATCGGTTTGGCCGTAATCGTGTTAACAGACACACAAAAATACTAAAGAAAAAGAAAAAAAACATTCCGGATTTTTTTCTCCGTGTAGTGAAATGGAATCTTCGCTTCGCTCATCCAAATATATCATGCCCACATCCACTCGCACATCTCATACGGGCTTCTATTCTGGGGTATGATGACATCACAATTGCAATTAATCATGTCTTTTTTCTCCAAAAACGAGCTATACGCATCATCACAGGATCCTTATGGCAGAGATCCTGCCATAAAATCTTACCCAATTAATAAACATACTTACCTTGGTCAGTATACTCTTGTACAACTTGCCACTATTTTTGAACGTACACAAACAGAATACTTACCAAAAAACTTATATCCATCCATCCATGCCCCCATCCCCATGCCAATGGGATGACAGTGAATTTTTCAGAGAAAGTTCAAAATACACATCTGCAAAAAAGGTTAAAAATGTGAAAAATTAAGTTTTTCCCGGAAATGAAATAAATCTCTATTATTGCTATTTTTTACTTTTTAGTTACAAAAAATGCAATATATGCAAAAATGTAAAAAAATAGTTTTAGGAATGTTTCAAATTTGAATTATGACTTAAAATTATGCTTCAATTCAAAATCCAAAATTTCCCAAAATTTCTCAAAAAACATGATTTTTTTTAAAACACTAAAAATCTTAGAAAAAAATTAGAAATTTGAATCAACTGCCTAAAATGACTTAATTTTGAAAATTGGACTGGAGATGGCTAATACCTATTCATAATCATTTTATCATACCATATGCTAGCGTTTTATATTATTATTCATTGGATGAGCGAAGCGAAGACTTCAATTTCACTGACCCCTAAAAAAATTTAGCTCGGGTGTTTTTTTTTCTGTCTGTTTGTTCGCGCGATTCCGGGCAAACGGCATATGCGATCTTGATGAAAATTGGAGGGGACCTTCGTTTTCTCTGAACTTAGACTTGCCACGTTTTTGGGTACAATCGAAGAAATATTTCTCATCCATAGAAATAAAGGTTTTACTACGAGTTTTTTTTTTTAGTTTTATAATAACAATTAACAATTAACAATAGAAACTTGACAACAATCACCTACAATGCATTCAAAAAGCACTTGCAAAGGAAAAGTTGTCCTACGCAAACTAAAAACTTACAAAAAAGCTCATCCATCAACGCGGCGGGACTTAAGCGTTTTCCTAGTCATAAATAACATCGTATTGTATTATATCATACCTATTACTCATTTCATTTTTTCATTTCAATACTCAATTATTCAATTCAAACAACTTCAATTCTCAATACTAGTGTACCATACTAACTACCTATACTCATTTCATTTTTTCATTTCAATACTCAATTATTCAATTCAAACAACTTCAATTCTCAATACTAGTATACCATACTAGCTACCTATAACTTGATTCACATGAAATACACATTCTATTTTTGGATGAGCGTAGCGAGCGTAGCAAGCGAAGCGAAGATTCCATTTCACTACACTGGAGAAAAAAATCCGGAATGTTCTTTTTTTATTTGTGTGTTTGTTAACACGATTCCGGCTAAACCGATACTCCGATTGCGATGAAATTTTATGGAGGCCTTCGAAATCTCTGAACTTAGAACTGCCACATTTTTGAGCGCAATCGAAAAATTATTGCTTATTAAAATCGCAATTTTACGATTTTTTTCGATTTTTGAAAAATTTCTTCTACTTATAACATCTACATGCTTTATCCGATTGTTATGATTTTTTCACAGAACCATTATTTTATGAATTAAGATATTCGTGTGAAATTTGAGCGCAATCGAATAATTATTTCTTATGAAAATCGCAATTTTACGATTTTTTTTATTTTTAAATTACGATTAACTAAAAAATTAAAGATTAAAGTTTATTTTTTATTTCATTTAAATTAATTTAAAAAAAATCTTCAACTTAGTAATGACTTTTTCACAGAACAACAGAAAATCCGCATAACATATGGCAGCTCAATACACCAATTACGCTCATCCAACAACGCGGCGGGTAGTATTATTCATTTGATACCATGTTTTAGCCTTAGGAACTATTCACTCCCTCGTCACGAAGAGGTGTATACTTGTACCATTCTAAGTGAATAAAGCTCTACTCTACTCTATACTCTTATCATACAGGAACAACGTTTGCAGTTTTCCACTGACAAGGAACATCACCAGCATGTAAAGAAATAGTAAATAAGAGATGAGAGAAGGTGCAAGAGAGTTTGCACACTTTTGCAAAACCCGTGTTGGGATATTGTCAGGCCCTGTTGCAGAATTAGGACTAAGTTTATTTAAGGCACTTCCTTACATCCTTAACACCAATTGCAAACGAAGAAAGCGGCTGGAAGTCATAGGAATCAAAACATTTATCTAAAGGAACAGGAGTATTTTTAGGAATATATTATAGTAAAGTAACGAGAGTAAAGTTAGATTTGAAGTTTATGTTTATTTAGCTGGGCCATTAATTGAATTGCCATTTTTTAGCAGTGTAGAGGAGAAGATTTGTTTTTGATATGAATATATTGCCATATATCTTTTAGAGTTATATAACACGTTTTGCTTCAGTCCGATCATAGGGGAGTTGTAATACCTTGTTTGGGAAGGTGCTAGGAAGGTCTCTGCAAAAATTCAGCTTATTGCTAATTTTTTTCCTCTAAACGCAAATATAAGGTCTTATTTGACAGGACTATTTAGCGTCATTCTTTCTTAAAATGTTATACAAAAGTCTGCTCTACGGTCCTTTCAATTTTCAATTCAATTTAATTCAATATAAGCTTAATTCATTTCATTTTACAGCAAAACATTACAATATAAGGAAAACATATCTAATACATATAAAGGAAATTCAATAATATGATACCAACAAAAATAAGAATTCTAAGAAAATGAATCCTCACATGGGCCTTGCGGCCTGTGTGTAAGGGCTTCTTACTTTAAATAATTAAAAAAACAACAAACAGGTGGCAAAATGTACTAGAGATAATGACTTACAAAGTATAATAATAAATAAGGCACACAATAATATATGATTAAATAACAAGAAATTTATAAGATAATTTCGAAAAATTATGATATCATAAAAAGCACAATATAACACAATGATTATGAATAACACATTAATAAAGTTAATAATATCAAAAATAGTGTGGGCAATGTATATTGTAATTATTATTAATTGGATGAGCGAAGCGAAGACTTCAATTTCACTGACCCCTCAAAAAATTTAGTTCCAATGTTGTTTTTTTTCTGTCTGTTTGTTCGCAAACTACATATGCGATCTTGATGAAAATTGGAGGGGACCTTCGAAATCTCTGAACTTAGACCTGCCAGGTTTTTGGGTACAATCGAAGAAATATTTCTCATGAATATCGTACTTTTACGATTTTTTCGATTTTTAGTGCGATATTTTCGTGACATTTGGGACGATTCTGACCAAACGGGTGGAGCTACAACGTTCATATTTTACATGGACATTAAGGTCATGGTGATGTAATGCTTTTTGAAAGAAAAAGTTAAAAAAAGTTAGACAGAATCCATAGAATAAAGGTTTTAATATGAGTTTTTTTTAGGTTTATAATAACAATTTACAATTTACAATAGAAACTTGACAACAATCTCCTAAAAGCACTCGCAAAGAAACGTGGTCCTACGCGAACTAAAAACTTACAAAAAAGCTCATCCATCAACGCGGCAGGATTTAAGCGTTTTCCTAGTTACATACAAGGGGGGTGGGGTAATGATTTGTGCTAAACAGGATATTGAAATAAAGAAACTAGAGAACAAAAACAAAGACTTGAATGTGGGAAAAGATTTTGAATATACTAGTGGAGCTACAATAAAATACCAGGGCAAAGAAATTAGGCCTCAACAGGTAAACTAAAAATCTTTTTTGATCATCTTTCCCAACTTCTCGACCGCTTTACGAAGGAGCTACAGGATGGGCACATAATAATATGCGGTGATATAAATATTAACATTGCTAGGGGGGATGCATCACAAGCAACAGTGCAGGAAGCTACTAGAGTAACAAAACATTCTGCGACTAGGATAGATAACATACTTACGGATTTAAGTGCAAACTACTACTAGGAAAACGCTAAAGTCCCGTCGCGTTGTTGAGTGAGCACCGGTACGTGCAACACGACCCGAGTACGACATTCCCATAATGTTACATACCAGTAAGTCTTTGAGGTCTTGACCGATTTAGCTGAAAATTTGTAAAATAGGAGAGAATGTTGTACTTATTGACCCTGCAAAATTTCATAACGATCGGAACATTTATTTTTTATTTTTTGTAACCAACGATCGGATTTTGTTCAAAAACTATACAGCAACCCGCATAGATGGTATGTACATGTGTGCAAAATTTCAGGTCGATCAGAGAAACGGTGCGACCTGTACCGAAGCAGTAACAGAGAGAGAAAAAAAACAGACATTCGAGCCATAAGAGTCAAGTGGAGACGCTCGCTACGCTCGCTCAATAAGACAAGCGTGTTAAATTCACTCAGCAATAGTACCATTTTGGTCAGGTAACTGAGGTCAATTTCCAGTGAAAGCAGATAAGAAGTGAGGTTCAAAAGTACGTACAAATTCGAGATATCCACAAAAACCTACCTTATTTCAAAGTAATATTAGGACAAGAGCAATGGATAGAAATGTACCAAGCTGATGGGACAAATGCAAAGTATGAAGCTTTTTTATGTAGATTTATGAATCTGTTTAACAAAGCATGGCCAATGAGAAAAAAAAGAGTCAATAGATGAGGATAAGCAGAATAACAGATGGATTACTAAAGGTATACTAAACTCTAGGCAAACGCTACAGTCACATGCAAGGTTAGTGAAGAAAGCACAGAATCCGGCAATAGGAGCGTATTTTAGGACGTACAAGCCAATTTATCGAAAAGTTATCAAGAAGGCAAAGGCGTTGGAGGTAGAACGGAAAATTACTAGGGCGGAGAATAAAGGAAAGGCACTGTGGCATACAATAAACAACAGGAGGGGCAGTAAAAGTAGAAGTGCAGAAGAGACTATTCACAGCATTTAGACATAATAATGAACTTTTAACGAGTCCAATTGACATGGCCAATACATTTAATGATGCATGTGTTTCAGTAGCTGAACGTTTATGCAGTAATGAGGGTTATGAACTAATGTTACACTGCCAAAGGGAATAGATCATGGGATGCTCCTACATTTTACCACTGAGCATGAAGTGAGTAAAATCATAATTCAGATGAAAAACAAAAGGTCATATGGGTACGATGGAATATCAACATTAGTCATTATAGAATGTGCTCAACAAATATTAAAGCCATTAACACACCCAGTAAATTTTTAATTCTTGGAGGAAAAATTTCCAGAAAAATTGAAAATCACAAAAGTTGTACCCATACCAAAGAAGGGGGGTCCATTGGACATAGGCAATTATAGACCTGTATCAATTTTACCAGCCTTCTCAAAGATTTTTGAAACAGCATTTAACAAAGGGCTAACTAATTTCCTAGAATCAAGAAATCTAATATCAAAACAGCAGCATGGCTTTCGTCGAAACAAGTCATTAGAAACTGCTATGGCTAGCTTTAGGCCTATGGACAATGTAATTGAGAATATTGATAAGGGTAACATAACAGTGGCAGTATTTATGGACTTGTCCAAGGCGTTTGACTGTGTTAATCACAACATCCTTGTAAAAAATTGAACGTTACGGAGTTAGAGGAGTGACACTAGATTGGGTAAGATCGTATCGGTACCTTAATGGTAGAACTCAATACGTAGAAATAAAACATATTGACAAACAAGGCCAAAGGTCAAATTTTAAATCGACTACACAGGAGGTGAAACAAGGTGTTCCGCAAGGTTCAGTTAATGGGCCATTATTTTTTAATTTGTATATTAACAACATACCAGATACGTTAACGTGTTGGACATGTCACCTATTTGCAGATGACTTTACACCGACTTTGGCTAATAAGACTGTTGAAGATTTAGAGTAGAGGCATATTTAGAAACAAACAAGGTTGTACAACAGTTTGAAAATAACTGCCTCAAGGTAAATGACAAGAAGACCAGCATTATTGTAGCTGACAGGGACTTGGATATGTAGGCCCTATATAGGAGATAGCAGGATTGATAGAGGGACTGGCAGAATTTCTAGGGCTAAAAGTCGATGAAAATCTTACATGGAACATGAATGTAGAGTGTATTGCTGGTAAAATTTGTTCCGGTTTATAAGTTCTAAGGCAATTGAAACAGTATTGTGACCTAAATGTTTTGAAAACTGCCTACTATGCACTGGTTGAATCGCACATTAACTACGGAATTATCATCGGGGGGAATAGTAGCAAGAGAAATCCAAATCAAATTTTCAGGCTTCAAAAAAGAGCATATCGAGATACATGGGGGGGTCTAAGAAAAACTTAATCGTGCAAACACTATTTTAAGGCACTAAAAATACTTACAGTACCAGCAATATACATATACAAAACTATACTTTTTATGCGAGAACACCACTACTACACAAGTGTAAAGAATACCAACAATCACCAATACAATACACGGAACAAAAATAATGTATTCATATCAGCAGGTAGTCTAAGGCTCGATGATAAGGCCCCAAGCCGAGCAGGGAAAAGGCTGTTTAACTATCTAGGCCTACCAGAGGACATAAAAAACATTTCGGACATAGACTTATTTAAAAGAAAATTACGTCAGCATTTATTAGAAATGGGACTGTACAAAATTGAAGATTTTAATAAAAATAAATAAAAATTTTATGGGCAACAAAAGCGTTATATTGGGCTGTTGCTCAAGTATAATTGCTTTTTTTATAACAAAACTGGTAATCAATTGTATGTTGTGTCTTGTATTGATACATTTGTATGCATATGTGTACTAGTCTGGTAGTAGTTTATATATAGTTATATTTTATACCTAGTTTGTAAGGAACTCTATGTATGTTTATCTAAACAACTTGACAATGCAAATGTTACAATGGTTGTACTTGTTGCACCATCTAAAATGTAATTGAACAGCGGCAAAATAAATACAAATACATTATTGTAGATGAAATAAAAATGTGCAATTAAGGGTGTTGACCTGAGTTTAAACCCTATTGTTACTGTATAGTTTTTGTTTTAGTGACGCTCAATCGGGGTATAGAAGGTGTAACTAAAATTTATTTTTTAGAATAACTTAAGTTACGGTTTTGTTGAAGGACATATTTACAAGATTTTTACAAAATTCTCTGTTTGATTCGTTAGGTAGAAGCCATAGCCTTATAATCCTTAAGCAGGTTACTTGACGGGGAGCCGAGGGTGCCACATTAAATATTTTTGGACCTAGGAAATTCACATGACGCTGACCAATCTGCTTATATCTAAGATGGACCACAACTAATGTATTGATAGTTGTACTTTTAGTACATGGATAATTTTGAAGAACTTTCGGGAATGTTGCCTTTGTTTTAAAAAAGAATTTAATTAATGTTATTGTTTGTATATATAGTTATCGCAAATCAAGCATGCCAGATTCATTAAAAGCTTGGGTGGTTGAGAAATATATAGATTTAGTTTAAGTTAACTTGATTAAACACCGATGTGCTAGTACCAATGGATGTAAATTAATATCGAGTATGCCACCCCAGCCAATTAAACCATAGCAGCACGGATTGTACCAGTGTAACATAAATTTGTTTCATCCGAGTAGGTGTTAAAATTAGGTTTAACCTATGAAATATGTACACAATTTTTCTTAATTTTGTAGCTGTATTGCTTGAGTGTTGTAACCATTCAAGTTTATTATAGTTATTCCTCGATACCTATTTTGTACATTCCGCACGTTGCAAAAGGTGTGGTGCGCACGGGCATTGTTAGTTCATAAATTTAGGCAGTCTGCCTGCATGTTGGTTTTTGACCCAAGGTCTCCTTAGGTCATGGCAGTAACTATTAACTAAGCTTCATCTACATTCATTTTTATTTTAGATTTGCGTTAAGGTACATACAGTCTGATGTTACGACATTGTTTGAAAAATATCACAAAATTGGTGATTTCCGTATAATTTTGAAACAGGCCATCACATCACCGACGCCAAATCAAATTATTACAGCTATTCGTTAAAATTCAAAATGTATCGAATGATATCTATTTGTGCACGCCATTTTGTACACTAGGCCGCTTCGCCAACACTTATTTTTTATGGATGAACTTTTTTGTAAGTTTTTTGTTATGCGTTGAGATCTAACTTTTTCAAGTCCCATGGCAAAATCATTTTTGTTAAATTAGGATAATTTTTATAAAGTAGTAGTATTAATTGCTAAGGTAATGGCAATTAATATAGAATGTAAAATATCTGGAGGTCTGAAGACTTGCTTTTTGTATGCATTGTAGGTGATTGTTGTCAAGTTTTTATAGTTACTTGTTAATTATTATACACCACAAAAACTTATATTAAAACCTTTATTTCTATGGTTTCCAGCTAATTTTTTCAACTTTTCTTTCAAAAGGTACAACATCATCATTACCTTAATGTCCGTGTAATATGAACGTTGTAGCCCCCCCCCCCCCCCGTTTGGTCAGAATTGGCCCAAATATCACGAAAATATCGCATTTAAAATCGAAAAAAATCGTAAAAGTACGACACCTATTCATGAGAAATATTTCTGCAATTGTACCCAAAAATGTGGCAGGTCTAAGTTCAGAGATTTCAAAGGTCCCCTCCAATTTTCATCAAGATCGCATTTTGTCCGGTAGAGCGCGAACAAACAGTAAAAAACCCCAGTGAAATTGAAGTCTTTGCTTTGCTCATTCCAATTATGCCAACCTTCTGAATCCTTGGTGAAGGGTAATGTCAACAAAGAATGCATGTCCGGTTCTGATGGTGTTTCACTTCATTCCCTGGTATACATAGGAATTAGGAATAGGATTCTAAGTCATAGACAACATATTAGGCCCTATGCCATAGTGCCTATAGCTCTGATTTACACACTGTTTACATACTATATCAATCACAATAATACACATATTTACTTCCACATACATTTAATCCTGCAATCTACTAACACATTACAACATACATTTTTGTTTTGTTTTTCTACACATTTCTGGTATAGTAATACAAAATATAAACATCTATTCAAACAATAAAGTGGATATGATTTGTAAATGAAAGTCAATACGAGTGATAGAAAACAGAAGTACGTACGTAACAGGTTAGTATTGGAGGCGATCGACAAGCGACTCTTAACATTAACATTAGCATTAGCTGGCATATTGGTAAAAAGATGGAAGTGACTCACTAAATGTAATTGGTTCTATTCTTCGGCGAGTGATTTTACACTCCTTCGAACCACCATCAACAATGTAGGCTACTGTTAACAATTTGGCAAGCCCGCTACAGAGCTTAGGGTTCCCCATTAGTTCCGTATCAACGTACTAACCTCCTCCTCAAGGCCTCCCAAACCACTTGCTGCTCTCAACATCAACACATTCTATTCATCAAACATTCTATTTCAATGTTATTGGCATGTAAATGACATGTGCACAATTAACTGTTCATCTAAAAATTCAATAACATTGTAAAAAATTAATACATTTTTGGACTTTCTGTAAATATATTAATTTCACTTTTCTTTCATTATTGTTTTGTTGTAGGCCTATGTACATAAAAATATAAAAACTTGTCCTTTCTCCATAATTTCCATTGCAAAAAAATGATGCACAATTTCTGATGTGTACATTTCCATACAGAGACACAAAATGACATGCTTCAGAAATATTTTATACAGGCCAGAAAAAACCAAATCTAGCTCTACCGAGATTTTGTAATATAGGTCCTATCTGGATTGCTATATAAATTATCATTCACCTATGTGGGTGTTTTCCGACATACCAAATCGAGAAATACATTTTTTAAATCCTGTGTAGCAACTTGTATATGAACATTCTCTAAATTATGTAGGCCTATAATACAAACCAATTAATGAGACTACTGAAATGGAAACCTGGTACTATATGAGAAACACCTACTAAAATAAAATCATTTTTAAATAGGCCTACTTCACTTTTATGAAATTGGCTCATGGCAACAATTGCACCTCCAACATGTTTTTATTATTTCCATTTCCGTAATTCAATGAAGAAAGTTCATTTATACAAGGGTATTTTTATGTATAAAAATACAGTTTGAAAATAATTTCCTGCTTCATCATTTATTGTAAGAGTTTATTTGGTAAAAATACCTGTAGACTTAAAACCCCATAATGTGGCTGATGGAGCATCAAGCTAGGAGTGTGTGGGTCTAGGTTTTGGCCGTCGGGTCGGGAGAAGACGGGACCCTGTTATAATACTGCGCGTTAAAATGGATATTGAATTTTACTTGAGAAAAATCTTACATTATGATTTTCTCCTAATTCAGTTTAATATTTTTATTAAATGGAATTTTGTTTAAAATTTCTGGGCAGGCACCTCCCCCTCTCAAAAAAATAAAATACTTTGATATGTTACCTAAAAATCATGTACCTTTCTTTTGACTACCAGGTCGGCCTCAAAATTTCTGAACCAACATTTCAGGTACCCGAACAAAATTTTAGTTTGTTTAGAATAGCAAACAATGTTTAGGTTGATGCTTCATATTTTCAACACATTTTGCCAAAAGTATACAATATGGCTGGCTGTTTTTTAAATTAGTTTCTACTCTTACCTATGAACGAATATAAACAAAGCATCTTATGACAAACATAACTAGCATTCTACGAGTTTTTGCCGGACCATGAGACATGTTGTGACAAAGAACAGCACACTTTGTAGTTTGAACAAAATCTGATTCCATCATTGAATAGTAGGTATTGGTACAAAGAAAACATTTCAGAGAATGACAAATATTTGTTGTGAACAACTTGAAAAATAATTCCAAAATGTTTTAGTCAACTTTAAAAGCACTAAACACTCAAGTAGCACCTGGTTTCATGACTTATCTTTTCAGTATTCAATTAGTTTTTAATTCACAAAACTCAATAAGAATTCTGGGACCTGACCAAATGAAAAAGATACAAATGTGCATTTGTGTAGGCTTATCATAATAGTTGGCCTATGGGCCTAGTGTTTTATACTTACAATTATTTTGCGAAATATTTTGGTTTTATATAAAATAAAAACAAATTACTTGGGCTTCTCTTAATTAAAAAGGTGTGTCAACTACATGGTATGAACTGCTGATTTACCACATTAAAATGTAAAACAGGATATTTTGTGTTTTAATTATATTTGAAATGTAGATTAAGCAGTATTGATCAAGTTATTTGTATTTATTCGAGGTGTGCGAACAACAGATTTTTACTTTGAATCGAATACGAATCGAACACTGATAAAGTGTTTAAACATTAAAATATTTTGAGTTCGAACAATAGAAAAATAATTATCATTTAGACTATCTGCATTTAATTAATTAACGCTTATTGAGATTTCAAATCTAATTTGAGATGCAAGTGTTGGAACTTTCCGATTGAAGTAACACCCTAAAACACTGCACTAAATAATGAAAAAATACTGCAAGTAGTGTTGAGAAATAGAGTTTCCTGCTAGTGCACATGATTTCTAGATTCAGGCTCTGCCTGCATTGGTTGAACTACTTGTTCAAAAGGATTCGAATAGTTCGGAATTCGAATACAGGTAGTTTGGTTTCGAATCGAGTTGAACACTTGACATGTTCGTTAAAATTTGAATTTTCGAGTACTCGCACACCTCTAGTATTTATCATATTCTACCCACTCAGTTTATGAGGCGTCACTGAGGCTGGCACGCGCACAGTTTTTAGAAGATTGCAGCTCAACAGTTTATTGTTATCTTGTTTTGCAGGAACATTGATAAATAAACTTTCTATTGATATCCACCCAGTTGCAAAAAAAAAACAATAATTGAAAACATAAATTTGGTTTGAAAAAGTCTGGCAGCTGGAATAAAAAAAAATTGAGTAAATTACGGATATATAAGGTATTATGTATGTATATTTTTATTCAACATCAATTAAGCAACAACAAAATGTGCATACTGGATCTCAAGGATTAATTCTTCAATAACGTTCACGTCATATATGAAGAAAAACCAAAAAAAAAACAGAGAACCGAGAAGCTTAAACTCACCCCTACGCTAGCCTCGGAAATAAAAGAACCAGTTCTCAATGATTCTCTAAAGTCTCTGTGTTCTCCATACCCTACTATCATAGGATGGTTTACAGTGAAAGGTAAATTAAAATTAATTTCAGTAGCTACAAAAGTTCTGCCTGCACTGCCAGGGATAGATCCAAAGGACCAACAAGCCCCACAATGAAACACAAATGGCACATGTCACTTTGATTTCTTGTTTATTCATACAATCACGTCCATAGTGATTAGTTGTGTTGATTAATATTAAGTGTGTACACATTTGTCGCTTTCCCCTATCTATGATAGCTAGACACACGAAGGTAATAACACCCATCAAACCTTCACGCGGTGTACCTAGTCTTCCTCAAAATAACATGTGCTAAGCTTGATGGTATGCTACAAGTCCTCATAATATTTGGACATAGTATATCTGAAGAATTGTTATGAGTTCTTATGTTGATATCCTCCCAATATATAAAGTTAATAGGCCTACTGGGATTTAGAAAACAGGATAAAATATAAACCATATGTAACAGATTGTCATAGATTTAAATTTAGAATCACTACAGAAGTCCATCAACAAAGCTAAATCTCCTGACAAACCAGACCAGATTAGGAACAAAATTCAATTGAATTGAATAGCTAGTCACATAAGACATGTCCAAAAGACACATCTAAACACCGGATAACCACAGATTTCATAAGTATGAGCTCCATCCTTCGTAATAGTACCACGCTTAAAGAAGAAATTAAATATACCAGTGACATTGATTTGTATATCTACCTAATTCTATTACAAAAGCAAAACACATTAACATCATTACAACTTGTTTACTACAGTCAACACTGTCACAGCCAATATTTAATATGTATATGTATTCTAATTTACCATTGTTAGAGATGTGCAAAAACTGTGTTACAAGATATAATTAAATTTTGAAAGTTGTCAGTTTACTTAATTTTTTAAAAGTTGACTCTGTGGCTAGGTCTTGATGTGTATTTCACTTATTATAATTTAATCGCAGTCCATATCAGTACCGATATTTACGTGTAGCCTCTAGTATCATGGCACTACACAATAATTGACTCAGTAATTATTGACACCAAGACCATGCACACAAGTTTTATGGCAATGCAGCATAAACTTAAGCAGACAACTGTGAAAAATAAATATTTTCAATACTTAAATCACATTGTTTTGATACTAATATCTGCATTAGTTTTGTGGTTCAGAGCCAAGCACTCACAAATTCACTAAATTAATTTGGTCCCATGTAATCATATTTAGGATGATTCGTGTGCTTTTTTCAACTGTTTATGGCCACTAACAAGAAAATGGAAAATTTTGTATTACGTACCATTTTTGCTCATCTCTAACCATTGTATTGCTACTGTTTACTAATGAATTATATTAACAATCATCTTCTGTCTACAACAAAGTACATACAAAGTACAAACATAACACATCCATTAAATTGTGGAAACTAGACATCATTTCACATAAGATTGGGACACCAGCACTTTGCAAGTAAAGGCCAAACACTACACACTGAACTTGCCACTCAACTATAGATGCCATGTGTAGCTCCTTTACATTGGCTAGCCAACACTTTTGACTGGCATTGAATCACAGTCATCACAATTTTTATCGTCATTATTGAATATTGGGCTAATTAACCCAATGTATAAATTTGATACTATGTAGTTTGTATTAATCACCATTTTAGCCTACCTGGTGTAAGGACTAACTTCTCCCACCGTCAAATAGACGGAGTTTTGTAACAAGTTTTGCCTCATCTAATATTCTGATAAACTAGAAATATCCTCACTTAAAATTATTACTCAATTCAAATACACCATCTTACTACTACGTACCATCACATGGTATAGAATTGGCTGTCAACTACTCAATTGATCAGATTGTTGCAGCACTAGTATCAACCAACCTAGATGTACTGCATTTTTATCCAAATCATCCATAATTTAGACTTAAAGACTATATTCCAAGCTTGGGTATCTATACAATATGATAAGGCCTTTTATGCTAACAATTCAAGTGATGCTTTTCCGGCCAAGAAAAACAAATACAAAGGGCATAACCAAGGTGACACTGGTAAGCTGTGTGAGTGGGGGGGGGGGGGGCTAATGTTCAAATCCAGTATGGGGTCTGGGGCAAGGCTCCAGCCAACACAATGCAAGATAAATTTATACTATTAATTCACAAATGGAACAAAATTTTGAATTGATTCTAGCAGGATTTGGGTAACTCGTAACCAGATCCTGTACATCAAACAAACAGAATAACAAATTGTAATTGGAAACAGGATTGTGCGGCTGAGAATCATCTCTTTAACTATTATGCTCGTATAAACTTTGTGCAGCTATATTTTACCAATGCAACATTATTATCTTTCAACGTAAATTACTTGTAATGAAAGCCTTCATTAACAAACAGTTCTATGTTGTTTTGTTTGTAAATAAAATAATACGTACAAAATTTGTATGCAAACGCGAATGCCCAAATCACTTATGTAGTACAAAATATAAGAAATAACCAGCATCAATGAAACATTCTTAATTTGCTTACACTTTCAAAATGTAAATCGATAACCCTTCTTCTAAAGAAAATAACTAGATACCTTTATCAACATAACCTTCTTCTAAAGGAAGTACACATTCCTCTGAAATCATTAATTTTAAAGTTTAAATAGTAAATACCTTTCTTGACACTTCTGTTCATTTTTCCTTCACAAACTTTCATATTATTGTTACGTGTTTCTTATATTTATCCTTGTTATTCACTCGTGAATTATTGTCATAAATGTATATTAAAATATAATAATGCCAATGCCCTATTTTATTGACCTTACTTATTTTATTATATAATTAAGATTTTTGGTGAAGTTTAAAAATGTATTAAGTTGTCATGTTTGAGACTTAGGACCTTCCAAGCCTGCTGTGTTTACCACCCAATCATTTGAGAAATAAGGTACATACAGTTACTCTACGTGTTGCCATTTAACGTACATACATTTAATAGAACAAACACTTATTTCCATTGCTGGATTCAAACATAACCTTGAAGAGATTGAATTCACATTAGTCAAACACACAAACATGCAGTAAATAGCCACTTTGACGACAATACACTTTGACACATTTTAATGCTAAGTTTAGTCTACATTGAAGTGGTGTACTACAATGGGGGGAGTTCAATGATTGGTCATCATAACTCATCCTCTCACTCTTAACTACTGCCGGTACACACCACTCCACATTTGGTACATTCACTGAAGCAAATGGGAGACAGGGTTTCATTACATATTTTGTAGAGACTACACCGAATAGTTTGAAACCGGTTATTTGTTTGTATTTGTTTTGTTTTGAGAACCACGACTTAGAAAATACACAGAGTACAATATTTTATGGATTGCACTCACTTGACGCTACCTGAAACTGACAAATCCATCGTTGAAGCTTTCCTTTACTCTTATCAAATAGTATGTACCGAACTTGTACAAGTCGTGTTATCTTAGTGTATTTGTTGGCTCACACTCACAATGTCAGAACAACAGCCTACATTAAATTAAATCCAGTGCATTGTTGTTGTATTACTCTAATTATGCCATTGAGTAAATAGTATGATGTGCGTAGAGATCTTACCGCTCTGTACTGCTAAAAATATGCTAGTCTGCAAGTATGGTAACAGCAAACAAAAATGAAGCCTTGTCCACAATTCTATCTGCATGTGCTTTACATCGTTTGCTCAAACTACAAAAGCTGACGGCGTATTTTCTGTGATATACTGCGATAGACAAGCGGCCACTGACGCGCGATCTCTAACCCCAAACTTTAGATATATATTTTAATTCATTTCATTTTATTAAGCAGTTTTTCTTGGTTTACATTTGTTAATGATTATTGAAAGTTTTTACCATGTCATGGCAAAAATTCATAATGAGGAGGGGGCAATAATACTAAGCAAGCACAATAATACTCTTAACGGCGCATGAAAATGAAAGAAAAAATATATAAATAATACAGTGTTCATAGCAACGTTATTCGTTATAGTCTCTACTTGATAGTTTACATAGATTGTGGAATCCATTTCAGGTACTACACAAAATGCCTTTGCTCAAGACTACAAGACTAGGCTCTTGACTGTGTACAAAGAAATACTGGAATACATTGATGGCTCATGATGAATTTGACACAAATACACTTGTCAGTAAGTTCATATGAAGTAAAATCAGTAAAATTAGTGTCTGTCCTAATTTTAGTTCAGCAAATTCAATGATTTAGATCATTTATTAGGCCTAGCACATATATTTTGTCAATGCACTTAGAAATTAGTAACAACACACTAAGAAAATAGTTCCACTCACTTGCACAGCCTGTGCACACTGGTTACACTGATTACCGGGATAACGCGCACACCGCACACTTGCCTTGATACGTACGAATGATGTGGCCAAACCTAGGTCGCACCAACCTCATCTCACATGCGAGAAACAGATGATATAATTGCATAAGTTATATCATTGATAATGATAACTAATCTTATCATTTTAAAACAAGGATCGTCAAATATTAATTTGAACATGTATCATAAACTCAACATCGTTAAGTATTTATTATAATCACATAGAGTAGTTGAGCATAACATGGCACTGATGTGCCCTCCTTCTTAACATCTCAAATCACCACAATGCTGTAAATACATAATATTTAGTAGATGATAACAGTTGGATTACTAAAACTAAAACACAAACTTATGTTGTGAATATTTGATTGTATAAATATCCTTCACAGGTAACTTTAGAATCAGTATTTCATTGTATTAAGAAGGTATTTGTTGAGAAAATTATATGTGTAATTATGTAATAAGACCAACTTATGTACAACTGACTACAGGTAAATGGGCCATGGAAGACAATTCACTAAACAGTAAACATTAATATAATTCATTATATTATCTACCTTACTATTAAGATATGAATGGGATTATTTACTGACTATACACTTACAAAAGTTTAGAATATCATGATTAATGCATCGTATCAAACGAAACAATAATATCATGGATACTAAACAAACAGTAAACATTAACATAATATATGGGCTGTCGTCCACGAGACTTAGATGAATATTTACTACATTACGTATATACAATCAGGACAATATCTTGAGCAAATATATGACTATAGCATAGATAGACTAATAAATATTAAATAACATTATTTTAAAATGTTATGGTGGGAAACATGAACATGAAAACTAAAAAGTAAAAACACTAAATAATAAAATCAAATTTTAAACCAGCTCCCTTGAATAAGCCGGGATATCGATCGATTTACGATATTAGATTAGCTTATTGTAAGTAATCGCAAAACATCAATTGTATAAAAAATAACCAATCATAAACTTTTTAATTCATTTTTAATTTCTTTCAACAACTTGTAAAATCTTAGTGGTTATGCATACAATATTAAATACAAATTAATACATAACTGAATAAGGACTAGATGAAGTATGCCAAGCCCTGGCCCGGCAACAGCTTTTCTCTTGTTGCCGTGGGTCCTGGTGTCATGGATGTTTTGTCGCCTACCACTAGTCTTCTATGGAGGGAGGGGGGTTTAGTTGACCGGTGTGATTATCTGTGTTCAATGAATGTGGTGTAAAGTAACCTTGCACATGATCACAACATGAATGCAGAATTTACTTCTTGTTTGGTTATGAATGATGTGTTTGTTTGTTTTTTATTTATTTATAATTGAACCGATAGGCGAGAGAAAACAGCTTCCAAAAGGATATATTTTCTCAAAAACGAGAAACCAAAAGAACATAAATGTGACGGAAATGTATGACGTTAAGATATAATGAGAGACAAAAGGATATGATAAACTAGGAAGAGCCTGATGGGCTTCTTCTTGGAAACCAAGGAGAAAAATGTGTGTGTGTGTGTGTGTGTGTAGGAAGGTGATATTTAGTAGCCAACATCAGAGTCCCAACGAGTACCAGAAGGACGAAACGCGAAGTGGATAAAGATTAAGGTAACAAGTTTAAATAACCTAGTTGCAGACATCATTAGTACTTAGCAGGTGAAAATGTTTTAGTGAACTAAGCCATTACAAGGGTTTAAACACACTGCTTGACTACGTCAGAAACAAAATACAGCGTCGGTGAAATGAAAATGTTATGTACTCAAGCAATCGCGATTGTTAACCTATATTGAGCACCTGGATAGGCCTTCAAAGTGATAAAATGCCTTCTTCTTCTTTCTAACACCCAGAGTAGGATTTAAACCATCTCTGCAAAGCCTGCCAGTAAAGGTCCGCCGTGATTGTGTGAATGTGATTTAACATAAACTTGCTACAAAGACAAATAAAAATGTATGTATTAAAATATACATGACCTATGGCCTATGCCAATTTGCTGATCGATATCAATTGCCAATACGCTGATTAATAAATAAAAACATGACATCCCAAATTAAGAGCACATTTAACAAATATTTTAACTAGGTAACTACCAAAAAATTAAGTACATAGCTGACCTTAGCAGCAAATTTTAACGGTAAAAAAAATAACACTGCCTCCATAATTTACCCTGAATAAAATTATCCTAAGAAACATACCAGAGCTTATTAACTTAAGGTAGAGATAGGGATTCATTCCGATTATATCCAGTACGTAATTACATCAATAAAAATTAGGATTAATATTGATTGTGGCCCAATCTAGTGATGACGGAGACTTGTGGGCAAGGTAAACCTGCTTGCCACAAAAACTTTAAACTTTAAATCAAACATGGAAATAGGGCTATATAATAAATTTGCATTGTGGTCAGACAGCTCTTACACACATTACTAAACCCTTAAAATACAATAATTGATGTAGGCCTGTACTTAAAGCTTCGATGAGTACAGAAGTTGTCGTGAATGTCACAATAAAGCTTGAATGATACGGTAGATCTTATGCATTATTTCAATATTTTCATTATTAAACATGCTTTTAAAATATCTACCGGTCCCAACATTGTAAAATTGCCCCACTATCTCACCTACCTATGATAAAACACCTTTTATTATTATTATTAAACAACAATACAAAAAGAGTAGGTCACATTAGAATACACGTGCAAATAGTAGAATTTAACCTAGTATACCATCAATATTTTGACTTGGTAGGTTCATTTATGGCGTACCTACACCAGTTGGGAAATGCAACTCTTTGGCAACCTAGTCAGTCAGTACTGTTGCCATTTGTGACCAAGAGATTGTGCATTGCAACATCCTTAGCTAATACTAAACCTATACACTCCACCAGCGTAGAATTAATATTAACATCCTAAAACCTCCAGTAATAGCTAAGCAAACAAGCTAACAAATTGCCACAATACCTGTACAATTATTTCCAAACAACCTTGTGAGAAGTGTCGTAGTGACCAGACTGATCGTGACAGATCATCGTCAGACCTGGCCAACACTTACTTGCTTCTGATGAGTGAAGCTTTCACAACGTGAAGTGTCGAGTAGAATCTACAAGGTATCATTATCAGTGTTGACTAGACGGAAAGCTTTAGATCAGCGCGGGGGTAGTTCCGAGGCAGAGGCCCAGTGTTCCCTGTTCAGCTGCACGATCTGGAGGATACTAGCCGCTCTAGGAAACAGCTCAGCCAGAACCCTGAGAAAATAACAACTTGAATTAATGCAGGCTACAAAATGTGCTTTCTCTCACTAGCCTTTGTTTTACACTCCTTAAGCTGCACGCGCACTAGTCCGCCGGTACTGCTCAGTTCGGTAATGCATATTCATGCACTGACATATTCGGTTCACAGCACACTGGCACTGCTCCGCTCAATTTATCGCAACTTAGTTTGCTTCAGCGTTGGATACTTGACAGAGTCCCATTGCAGAAAGACGACCCGAGCCGAGTGAAGTGAAGTGGAGTGGAGTGTAAGTGTGCGGTCACATGTGACACACCAAACTGAAGGCTCTCATCCTATCGGCATCGTAATCTGTTGAGAGCTGAGCTGGCCAGTGCAAGTTGTGCTTATGAGTCACTTGCCGTATTTAAATAAGGATTGGAATTTAAAGAAGATACTAACAAGGAACTACCAGGCTTTTTTATTGGTGCTTTGTTATTATTATTATTATTATTATTATTATTATTATAATTATTATTATTATTATTACGATTTGCATTCGTATAGTGAGGTTAAAAATAAACTTAAAATTTACTTACTTTGTTCCATAAATAGGCCTATTGATTAACTTATAATTCATTTTAATTTGATTAATTTAAAAACTATTTCTTTGTTATACAGTCGCGATTTTTGTCGTGTAGGAATGTTCTCGCCTGTCATATCAAATTCAATTAATGTATTTCAGTATTGTAAAGTCGTATTCTCGTTGTTGTATAATTATTTATTTCAGTTTTAATTTAGCCTATGAACATTATTAATTGTGTAATAAAATTAAAATTTAATTATGTCTGTCTGATCCATGTACAATATAATATGTTTTATAATCCACAGACAAGCCGCTATGTGGCTTTGTGGACAACGATGTCAAATTGTTTTGTAAAAAATGCATGTAATATTATTATATAATAATAAAAAAAAAAAATTATTATCATTATTATTGTTTATTGAGTGTTTTTTTAAACTCACTTACCAAAGTCACTGTTTTTTCCCCGTTCTCGGCGAATTTTCGACGAGGGTCCCCTCATCTTCGTCCGGCCACGCCAGACACACTGAGGTCCAAAGTGTTTTGGGTTTGGCTTGGGGGTGGATGGGCTAATAAGCAAGCTCTGGATACGTAATCTACCACCAGAGGTCTCCAGCTTGTGTGTAGTTCTAGACTTGGTTGGCTGATACTGTCGAATGCACAGAGCATTGCTGCTGCTTCTTTAATTTTGCGCGTTCTGGGGTTGTTGTCTTTAAATAAAATTTTGGATTCGTCCCATTTTATTGGTTGGTTGCATTCATACTTATGGTCTTTGAGTCGCGAGCGAATTGTTCCTTTTTCTACTGCTTTTTTATGTTCATTTATACGTACTGACACTGGTCTTTCCGTCTCACCGAAGTATGTACGATTGCATCCACAGGGAATCGAATAAACTACGTGTTTTGACGGCCTCGACCGGGTTGTAAGGTTTCGTCTTAGAAAGGACACTTCTGAGGGTCGAGGGACCGGAAAACTGTCCTAAAATTTAAAAACGATGGGCTATTCTACGAAATTTTTTCCCCAAATCCTGGAATGTAATCAATGATGATTGTGGCTGTAGGTTTATCAAAGGGAGTCACTGGTTTTACATTATTGTCGCCCCACAACGCTCAATCCATTTTTTGCAAAGTGTAGGGGATAGTCATTACTTTCGAAGGCATTTTGTAGTAAACGTGTTTCCTCTTTTAAGGTATCTGCGTTGGAGCAAACATTTTTTGCCCTCGTAACGAGACATGTGACTATTCCCTTTTTAACTTGTAGGGGGTGGTTTGAATTGAAATGCAAGTACTGGTTAGGGGTGCGTTGGTTTGCGGGTAAACTGATGTGATTAGCGGGGGATTGGATGTACTTTTGGGTGTGAATATTTTGTTGCTATTGTTGGTGTTGTTTATGTTATTGTTTGTGGGGGAGACGGGTACACTGGCTGGTTTCTCTATCAACGTATAAAGAAAAGCCAAACTATTATTTTTCTCTACTTCCATAGTGAACTGTATCTTGGGAAGGTTGATTTTTTGAAAAAACACTAAGAATCCCTCTAGTTCCTGTCTGCTGAGGCCCAGATGGCAAAGATATCATCAACATATCTTTTCCATAGTTTAAGAGCATGCCCTTGGTTTTAGAACTTACGATTCAAAATTTATCATGAAAATGTCTGATAACAGCGGTGATAATACGGATCCCAAAAACCATGCCGTCCTTTTGTTTGTAGAAAACCCCTTCGTTTTGGGAAATAACCTGATGTTAACATATAGTAAGCAGTTCCATAATGCCTGTGTGGACAGGATGTTCTTTCTTTCAGTTGTTTATCCTCGGTGAGCGAGATTTAACAATTTCAAGTGTGTCTGTCACAGGGATTTGGGAAACATGTTCACGATGTCAAAACTTACTAAAATGTCTTCTGACGAAATCTCCATTTGTTTGATGACGTCAATAAAGTCCGAAGTGTTTTGTATGTTTGATGTTGAATTGGACGTCAAAGGTTGAGAATATTCAGCAGAAAAAGAGTTAGTTGCTCGCATGGGACACCCCTGGCGCTGATGATAGGACGCAATGGGATGTTTGTTTTGTGTATTTTCGGTAAACCGTAGATATGCGGTATTTGCTGTGGTGGGGTTTTAAAATGGGTGCGGTATGATTGTGTAAGGCGTTACCGTGTGTTTTTTAAAGCATTGAAAATGTTGGTTTCTATCTTGCGTGTAGGGTCTTTATAAAGTTTCTCGTATTGTGGGGTCTGGATGATTTCTTAAAGTTAACAATGTATTCCTCTTATTGGTACTACGGTGAAATTTTCCCTTATCTGCTGGGAGAATGATGATAGTGTTGTCGGGCTTTAAGTTCTTTCAAAGCTTTTTTCTCAGTACGGTTAGATTAGATTTGATAGGCTTCCGGGGTTTTAGCGAGGAACTCTTTGACCTGATACCTAAACTCCCCTTTGATAAACTTGGGAAGTGATGTTATTGATGATTCTATAGACGCAATGATATTTAATTTGTTCATAGACGAAGGTGTAACCGCATAATTTAAACCGAGAGAGAGAAGTTGTGTTTGATCCCCCGTTAGTGTTCGAGATGACAGATTGACAAACCTGTTTTGTTTTTCTGTAGCGGAGGGTGTATTGGGAGGAGGGGGTGGGGCGGATGTGGTCAACGTCGCCCTCTTCTTCTCCTCTGCTAGGCTGTGAAACTTGCGTTTCTGGCGTGCTTTATATTGGGTGTTGATATTTTTGTGTGTGAGACGAATAGATTTGTGAAAGTCTTCAAACCTGTTTTCCTATGATATTGCATAGGTGTGTGACTGAATCACATATATCTGTGTATAAATGATGCTTATCTGAACGTAGTAATTGAATTTGTTCTCGTACCAGTCCCCTAGATGCTCTGTCAACACAAGTTCACTATGGAAGTAGAGAAAAATAGGTATTGTTCATTAACGGGACCCCCCTTAATTTTTTGTTAATTTGGGCCCCCCATCGTCGTTTTTTTCTTATTTCTGTTTACAATGATAATTATAACTTGCGAGGAGTTGAATATGACTCGACAGTGAACTTGACTCAACGTTCAAAGTGACTCAGGCGAGTACGTCCCATTGGAACGCGGGAGGCCTACTGAGAGCAGTCGTCGCCGTGCAGCTGACATTGACGTTCACGGACACCAAATGAACCTTCAAAACCTTTACATCGCTATTTTTAAAAGAAAGTACTTTTTCCATTGACAGTCCTTTATATTTAAAATAGCGACGTCAAAGGTTTTGTAGGTGGAGTATGTTGGCGTAGGCTGTGTCACTTGTGGCGCAAAGTTTGTAATCGGAAGGATGTTTTCAAGGCTTTGTTCGAATGATTGTGTTTTCGTGACCTCCTGAAAATCAGATGGAGTAAAATGTAGTAGTTATGATTGTCTAATGAAATGTTTTTACATAATTTTTACATTTCTTGGAGGGGGTCCCGTTAATGAACAGTACCGAAAAATAATATTTGGCTTTTCTTTATACGTTGATAGAGAACCAGCCAGTGTACCCGTCTCCACCACAACAATAAAATAACAACACCAACAATAGCAACACAAATATTCACAACAATAGTACATCCATCCACCGCTAATCACATCATTTACCGCAAACCAAAGCACACTAACCAGTACTTGCATTTCAATTCAAACCACCCCCTACAAATTAAAAGGGGAAAAGTCACATGTCTCGTTACGAGGGCAAAAATGTTTGCTCCAACGCAGATACCTAAAAGAGGAAACGAGTTTACTACAAAAAAAACCTTCGTAAGTAATACTATCTCCCTACACTTGCAAAAACTGGATTGAGCGTTGTGTCGCCCAAAAATGTAAAACCAGTGACTCCCTTAGATAAAACCCACAGCCACAATCATCATTGATTACATTCCAGGAATTTGCGAAAAATTACGTAGAATAGCCCATCGTTTTAATTTGAGGACAGTTTTCTGGTCCCCTCTGACCCTCAAAGTGTCCTTACTGAGACGAAAACCCTTTCAACCCGGTCGAGGCGTCAAAACACGAAGTTTATTCGATGCCCTGTGGATGCAATCGTACATACTCGGTGAGACGGAAAGACCCGTGTCAGTACGTATAAACTGAACATAAAAAAGCAGTAGAAAAAGGAACAATTCGCTCGCGACTCACAGACCATAAGTATGAATGCAACCAACCAATAAAATGGGACGAATCCAAAATTTTATTTAAAGACAACAACCCCAGAACGCGCAAAATTAAAGAAGCAGCAGCAATGCTCTGTGCATTCAACAGTATCAGCCAACCAAGTCTAGAACTACACACAAGCTGGAGACCTCTGGTGGTAGATTACGTATCCAGAGCTTGCTTACTAGCCCATCCACCCCCAAGCCAAACCCAAAACACTTTGGACCTCAGTGTGTTTGGCGTGGCCGGACGAAGATGAGGGGACCCTCGTCGAAAATTCGCCGAGAACGGGGAAAAAACAGTGACTTTGGTAAGTGAGTTTAAAAAAACACTCAATAAACATTACATTTCCGGGTCAAATAGCTAACGAACTAATATCATAATTATTATTATTATTATTCTCGCTTCATGCTTTCACAGCCCAAAATATTAGAGAAATCAAATATTTTACGAGTCATTTCGCTGTGTTCGCTTTTATTTAAAATACCTGACGTTTCGATACGACTGTGCGTATCATCATCTGAGGCAACACTGAAAAACTTTACATTTGAGATTGTTTTTGTTGAATTCTTTTGCTTCTTCTTATATGGCTCTGATTGTCATTGTCCAAAGAACTAGAAATATCTTGACTTCCTTGATGCTGCTGCTGCTGCTGTTGTTGTGGTGACAGTGGTTGTTGTTGTTGTTGTTGTTGTTGTTGTCGTCGTCTTGAGAGTAGTTTCCCTATCATCCTCCATGTTTTGCTTAATTTAAAACCACCAATATCCCCATTAAAATTATTGGGGTGCTTGGCAATTTCAATCGATTCTCTTATGAGACGAGGAAAAAGGTGTTCTTCTGTGCATAGAATTTTGGTATCTTCAAAAAGGATCTTGTGCGTGGGATCATTAGCATTTTCCCCTGTTTTGCTACTGCCGAAAGGTCCTCTCTGTAGTGGTTGCAGTGCGCTTTATGTTCTTTGATTCTAGTCCCAATTGTACGACAGGTTTGTCCAATGTAGACCGAACCACATTTACACGGGATTTCATAAACACCACTAGCTTGAAAAGGAATTTTATCTTTAACTGGCAACATACAATTTTGAATTTTCTTCCAAGGTTTGAATATTGTTTGAATTTGTTGTTTCTGGAGGAGTCTACCAATTCTATCCGTTGTGAACTTTACGTAAGGTAATATGGCTTTCTTCTTTTTCTCTGTTCTATCTGCGAACTGTATGTACATCCTGTAGTTTAGGTTTTCTATTAAATGCTCACATAATCATTGTGTTATTATAGCCATTGTTTAGTAACGATTGTTTCAGAACGCATTTTTCCGATTCCAGACTGGTACTGTCTGATAAACGTTTGGCTCTGGTAACTAGAGTATTTAATACTGAGTGCTTCTGTGGAGGATGATGGTGCGACGTCTCATGAATGAACAAATTTGTATGAGTTGGTTTACGGTAAATTGAGTAAACCACAGGATCACCACGAGTCAGAGGAACGTCCAAAAATGCTAAACGACCTTCCTTTTCAATTTCGATAGTAAACTGGATACTTGGATGTAAGCCATTTACATCAATTAAAAAATCGTCTAAAGCTTCTCTGCCATGAGACCACACTGCGAATATATCGTCCACATATCTCAACCACAATCTTGGTTTTAGAGTTGCTGCACTCAATGCCTTAGTTTCAAAATCATCTAAGAACAGATTCGCTACTGGTGGTGATAAGGGGCTACCCATTGGCATGCCCGATGTTTGTTGGTACAAATCACCACCATCTCGTTGGTCTTGTGGTTAGCGTATCTGCTTCCAATGCAGAAGGTCCAGGGTTCGATTCCCGTTAAAGTCAGAAGTTTTTTAACTTCTGATTTGGACTTAAGTCCATCAGTTCTTGTCTTAGGAGTTTGTAAACGGTGACTTTGGAGCCGTCCTAGCAACGAAGCACATAATAAATTCAGAGTTGTGCTGAATCGGCCTTGTTGATTCTGGCGTAGATCTGCGGGTGTTCGCACTGTCCATACCACTGATTGCTATATTTCCTATTAACAATATCGATCTTTGGTTGGTTATCGCTCACTCGTCGATTGCGTTGGGGCCTACAGGGTTGGCTTGGTCGCTTTGATTTAAAGTCTCCCACTGAAAATCAGTTATATAACTGAGTGGGTAGACTCTAAATAAAATTTATTTATTATTTATTATTTAAGCAAAAAATGTAACCGAGAAACAATGCTCAATCAGATCCGTAATGTGATTGCTAAGAGGTAATTTTTCTCTTAAAACTTCCATTGCATCTGGAACTGGGACATTAGTGAAAAGTGAAACCACATCAAAACTCACCAAAAGATCTTGTTCGTCTAACGCCAAGGTTTTTAGAAGTTCTACGAAATGTACTGAATCTTTTACATATGATTTCATCTCAGGCACCAGCGGTTGAATTTGTTTAGACAAGAATCGAGCTAACTCATGGGTTGGAGATTTCATTGCATTCACAATTGGTCTCAAAGGAATATTCTGTACTTAGGATCTTAGGATGTACTTTAGGATCCCACGCACAAGATCCTTTTTGAAGATACCAAAATTCTATGCACAGAAGAACACCTTTTCCTCGTCTCATAAGAGAATCGATTGAAATTGCCAAGCACCCCAATAATTTTAATGGGGATATTGGTGGTTTTAAATAAAGCAAAACATGGAGTCCGATGATAGGGAAACTACTCTCAAGATGACGACGACGACGACGACAACGACGACGACAACAACAACAACAACAACAACAACAACAACAACAACAGCAGCAGCAGCAGCATCAAGGAAGTCAAGATGTTTCTAGTTCTTTGGACAATGACAATCGGAGCCATATAAGAAGAAGCAGAAGAATTCAACAAAAACAATCTCAAATGTAAAGTTTTTCAGTGTTACCTCAGATGATGATACGCACAGTCGTATCGAAACGTCAGGAATTTTAAATAAAAGCGAACACAGCGAAATGACTCGTAAAATATTTGATTTCTCTATTATTATTATTGTTATTTTATTGGATGTATTTCATACAAACTCGGTCAAAACCGGAGCTAACATGTTGTACGGACTTACGTCAAGTACTTCCATGTGTATCTATATTACATACCTACATTATTACTTTGTCTTAACTCTAACTAAAATAAGTCATTTATAATAAAGTTTGTAGATGATGTTTTCTTTCTGCTGTGTACGGTCGTGGCCGATTTCTCGTCGCCATCCTAGCATTTGCTCTTCGGACTATGGGAAACCACGAAAACCATGTCAGGATGGAAGCTGTCTTGGAATCTCGAAGTATCATTCTTAGTTTAGAAATTTACGAACTATTCTACACGTGTTTTGAGTATTCTGCCTTTTGAGTCTCCATGTATACATTGGGTAGTAGATCTAGTTTTTAATGCTTTCATGTAGCTTCTTCTGTATGATGCCGTTGCCTGATATAATGAGGGGATTGTATTAACCTTTTTCTGTTTCCACATCTTCTTGATCTCAATTGCAAGTTCACTATACTTGTCAATTTTTTTCTTCCATGTAGTCTCGACGTTATAGCACATTGGGACAGCAACGTCAATAAGGGTAGTTTTTTTGTTTTCTTCTTGTCAATTATAATTATATCCGGTCTGTTGTGATGTATAGTTTGGTCTGTTATAACTGTGCGGTCGTAATATAATTGAAATCTTTGCCATCTAGTACTTTCTCCGGTTTGTATTTGTAGTAAGGTGTGTGTGTATCAATGAGGTTGTACTTGATAGCTAGTTTTTGGTGAATAATGTTAGGCTAGGCCAGTTTTGAAAAAATGTGTCTCCTTCTCAATAGTGGTGTACCGGGTGTTAAAAACTGACACCAAAGTTATTCCTACTCAGAAGAATGTCCTGCATACGACAAACATTGTTGGCAATGTATATTTTGGGTATTTACTCCCCAAAACCCCCAAAACCCCCTAAAGTAACATTTTCCCCAACAATTATTAATAATTCATAAATAGTGAGATAATTCTCCTAGAATAAACTTAAAAAAAATCAATTGGTAGAAAAAAGTATTTTCAAGAATTTGGCTAATTCAGATTTTCAGATTGTATCGAAATTACACAAGAAATGGGCCCTCGAACGGTTTGAACGCAAAGTTTTCAATTTTTTGCTGAGCACTAAAGAAATGTTTCACTTCATTGCAAGTAAACGGTAAAAGATTGAGATAAGATTTTTTTCCACAAAACATCAAAAACTACTCGTGGCCAGGGTGCAATCAATGTATTCAATATAGGTTGTTTAGATATTGTGTAATAACTGAAACAAGAACGCAAAGTGTAATAATCCTGGGGACGGCGGAGCCTAGCGCGCGGCCACGGAACCAATCACAGCGATCGTACGGATCACGTGATCAGTGCGAAGCGCATGCATGCGACGCTTGTGCTGTGGTTCGCGCCTCGCAGTTTGAAAGGCTTTGCATGTTCACGGCGAGTTTGACTGTACTAATGACAATGAATAATACTGTTTTAATTATGGCATAATTATTATTACTACGTCGAAAAACATGGTGGGGTGGGCTGTCTCTTGCCTATAGCGCTGCAAGAATCGACGGGGTGGTTTAAACATTTTCACAACTAATCTGCATTGTAAACATATTTTTATAGGCCAATATAATTATATACACTCATATGACACAAAAAATACAGTGAACGATTACATGTTAACGCTAGCCTACGCCAGCGACCTGCTTGTCGAAATTAAAAAGATTAACACAATATGATTGATTGTATCAACATAACAGTTCTTTCAGTGCGGTAATGCTGAAATTATTTATTGTAGCAGATAATGGAAAGTTTTATTTCTTGTGTTTACTGAAATAATTTTGACCACTACCATGCCGTAAGTAATAAAAATGCAAAACAGCTGCCCATAGAACCGCGCCTGACTATTATATAATAGAGGACGACAATATATTTTTAAATTGCCTTATGTGTTTTATTACACAATTATACAAAATTATAGATTATTACATTTGGTTTCGACGGCCTGACAATAATACTCATTATATTGTCCGTTCTATATCCATCAAGTAGAAGTTAGAGCATAAGCGATCAAAAAACAGAGAGTAACAACTAAAACTAAATCAAAACATTTGTGAATAGTACTATCCTCTCACTAAATATTAGATCAGTAAGCAATAAAATAACGGAATTGGAACTCCTTGCAGGGATATATCTGCAGATATAATATGCCTGCAGAACACTGGCTCTTGAGGGAAAGCCTGAGCAACTTCTGTCTGCCAGGTTATTGCAATTCTAACTTTTACTGCAGGGAAACTCAAGCATATGGGGGAGTGGCCATCCTTGCAAAACCTAATATAACTATGAGCCCAATTCCTGATCTCGAACTTTGCCCAATTGAAAATGTATTTGAAATCACAGTTGTATATGGGAGTTAAACAAGAATCAAATACTAGTTCTTAATATTTACAGACCCCCACAAGGTATTATAAACAATTTTTTAGATAAATTTGAGGAATGTTTGATTAAATTAACTAAAAAATTTCCAAAAGCAGAATTAATTATATGTGGAGATTTTAATATCAATCTACTATCTCACAATAATCAAAACACAACTCTTTAAAGACTTGATTCAGTCCTATAACATTCATACTACTATCGACGCGCCAACCCGGATTCATGGTAACGCAAGATCTCTGATAGATAACATACTTACATCTTTTGATAACCAGGTCATCACAGCACACTCAATTGACCCACAATTCTCTGACCACTGTGCTATCATATTACAACTATCCACCTTAAGTCTGGACATGGATCAGAGTAAAACAACTCGAACAAGAAAGTTCAGATGACGAAAACATAGGCCACTTTTATGATTTGTTAATCCCAATTGACTGGAACCTCTTGCTAGCTGCTTCTGATTCAAATCATATGTTTGAGCTTTTTGTATCAAAATTTACATATTTATTTAATGTAGCATTCCTTGGAGGACAAACAAAGCAAACAAAACCTTAAAGTCGAGCCCATGGATAACAGCTATACACCGATCAGACGCGTGTCAGCTCCGCAACTTACATTATCGGTGCAAACAAGCACCAACAGATACTTTACAAAAACAAATTTATTTACACTAAAAAAGCTCATGTGCACAGCATTAAAGAAGCCAAACGTTTTATTACAAACAGGAAATATTAAGGTCTGACAATAAGAGTAAGGCTATTTGGCAAGTAGTCAAATCACAATCAATAGCACCCCAGCAGAAAAGTAACCTAAACCTTGAATATAAACGGCAATGTTATATCGGATCCTAAAATCGTGCGGAACAATTTAATGAGTTTTTCATAGAGCTAGGAGTTAATTCACGACCAACACAAAAAAGCGGGTTATCAACACCAGCTCTCGATGAATATCACCAACCCCATTCAATCTTCCTCTACCCCACTTCCCCTAGGAAGTTCTAATATTATTAAGAGCTTTGGTAAGAAACATTCTTCGGGACTAGATGGCATAACCGGCTCAATTCTAGCAAAAGTCACAACCTTATTGCAGAACCACTATCATTTCTCATAAATGAATCGTTTGTATCGGGCATATTCCCATCCAACTAAAATTGTCGAAAGTTATACCACTATACAAACTTAAAGGGAATAAACAGGACCCTAGCAATTACCGGCCAATATCATTAATCTCATCATTTTCAAAGATTTTTTGAAAAGCCATGTATAATCGTATATCAGAATTTTTAAGCAAATATGAGATAATAACACCTAACCAACACGGTTTCCAAAAAAAACAATCGACCATCACTGCAATTTTCATGTTCTTAAACTCTCTGTATGTAGCCCTAGATCACAGTGAGGTAGCTTTAGGGATATTTTATGATTTAAGTAAAGCGTTTGACACTATTGACCACGCTCGTCTTCTTAATAAACTTGATATCTGGGAATTAGAGGGAAAGCTAAGGATTGGATATCATCTTTTTTATCAGAACGTTCACAGATTGCAGTAATTAACAATACCATCAACGGCACTACAAGCCATCACTTCTCTTCTCCCCTCATGGTAAAAAGCGGTGTTCCACAAGGAACAATCCTTGGACCTCTTGCATTCCTATTATATGTGAATGATGCATCGAATTACTTAAAAGAGGGGAAAGTAACGCAATATGTAGATGACTTCAGTCATCTCTTAACAGCAGACAAGAAATTCACGGAATCGCTTATAGCGGTGGCAAATTCACAAGCCAATGCAATGGAATCTTATTGCCAGACAAACCTCCTTGCCCTACAACCAGCAAAAAGTGTATACCTTTCCTTTCATTCTTCATACACATCCCAAATCTCGAGTCCACTCATTCGAAGCAATGGGAAGTCTATTAGCCGAAACACAATGCGACAGTTCCTTGGTTAGTCCTAACAGACACTCTTAATTGTCGCCACATGTGGATCAACTATGCGCCAAAATCAGAAGTAGCTGTTATCGCTTCGTAGGCTGAACCACTCGTTGACCTGTCTGTATTAAAACTAGTATACCATGCTCATTTACATTCACATATAGCATATGCAATCTTATTTTGGGGGGGGTCCTCTAGTGCACATCGTGTTTTCATTCTACAAAAACGAGCCATTCGTATACTATCGGGGGCATCAATTTGGCAATCATGCCGCAAACTGTTTCCCAAGCTCAACATTTTAACAGTCACATGCTCACTCATACTAACTGCAGCACTCTTTGTGCATACAAATCAGAATACTTTTTTAACAAACTCTTCTGGACATAGCTATCCTACTCGCTCCCAGAATAGTCTCCATGTACCCCATCATAAGACAACAATGTATGCCAAAGGGCCACACTATCTGTGTATCGCAATATACAATAAACTTCCTACACAAATTAAGAGCATCAAACAAGCCACAATATTCAAACAAGAACTAAAATCACATTTGTGTAGCAAAGGTTACTATTCTCTTCAAGAATTTTTTCAATCTTAAGGCCAAAGGAGGATGTGTCGTTGACCTGGTGACTCATTATTATGATACCAAGCGGAGGAAGTACAGGGAAATGGTTGGATGTGGGATAATGTGAATGGAGGCTGAACCTAGCCTCACACCTGGTATTAGAAGTATTTTATTGTTTTAAATAGTTACTGTTTTAAAAACTGAGCTTTATATTGTACCTACATTGTTTAAATGTATTGTTGTGTAATTTTGTATTAATGTAACATACACACATTGACGATGCCCATACAGTGTGCCATGTACCTGTCTAGTTGGTGAATAAAATCTGAATCTGAATCTGAATCTGAAGTAGATTTTACTCAATTATTGTAGATTGTTTTCTTTAGGCTAACAGACTATCCAGTTGGCAATGCAATGCATATTCTGCAACAATGTTAAACCAAGAAGATTTGGAAAATGTTACTATCAAAGGAAAATAAAAGGTTAGACAAGCTGCTCATGACATTAAATATTCTCCGATATATTTTGATACTACCAAAAATGTTCTGTCTGAGACAACTCATTGGCATCCGAATATGTTACTCTGATTTTACTAATATGACTAACATTAATCGCCTCGTTTCAAAAAGAAAAAAAAGGAGCCCCGCCCTCCACTCTCTCATCCTCAGCCTCTCAGACAACCCAGTTAGTACGACATCGAACAATTCTGGGAGTTAGATGTATAGAAATAGCGGAGAGTCACTACTTTTTGACAAATCACTGCATGTTTTTCAGAAAAGATTTATAAATTAAAATCTTATCAATGTTGAAACAAAATCTATGAGTGAGTATTTTAGAAGATGCAAAAACACCACCGCTCGATTGGTGTTCATGCACCTAAAGTGCTAATTGTATTTTCGTAGAGAAGTGCAGAAAAACAATATCCTTTCTTGCAACAATGGTAGCATTAGCGCTATGGTGTGATTAGTGAGCGAGCTACGATGTGACGGTAAATTTAATCATAGTATCTCACTGGAGTCGCTACCTTGAGCTGTTAATTGAAGCAAAATGCCCCAAAGAAGATGCTACTATGCCAAGGAAATTTCTACCAAAAATCGTGCATGAGACAAAAGATTTGTAAATACGTGCATTCGTTCTTCTAAAGGTAGGAGTTAAGAAGATCGACATTATTTATTTTGTGCGACAAAATACGAGCGTCGTTGAGTTTGATGGATTGGTACCGCCGAAGATTATATACACTATTATTAACCAATCAAAACCTTTCAACGAAGAACTGATGTGCATTGTTCACGTTGTTACTCACATACGCGCAGATATATTATCGTTGAATAATCGGTGGCCGGTGCTCGATCATTGGTAGTCAGTGAAAAATAAATTTTGAAGTGTATTCCGGAATCTCTAGACAATAATATAACATCGAACTCTTGTTAGGCGGCTACTCAGAAAACTCAGAGGAATTGATTGACAACTCAAAAATACTAAGCTTGTGTGTGCTGTTTGTGATCAGAGTTATATGGTTTTAATTGTTCAAGAAATAATTTTTAAATAATTATTATTTTATCCAGTGATTTTGCTGAAGTTCCAAACAATATGTAAAGGGAAATTATTTCTTGTTATTGTCTACTGCTAACATAATTGAAGATTATTTCATCAGATCACAAGCTTAAATTCCCCCTTGTTACCAAAACAACATAAAATAGAAACGTTTGAAATACAAGCGCACTGATGCCATTGGTTTGCACAATCAGCAGAGCGCATTCGTCGCAAAGTGACACGGCGTGGCACTGTGGGAGTGCGGTTTGATATTATTTGTAATATTGGCATTTTGGCACACTTCTTTGAAAAAACTTTATTGCATTCCACAGGTATCGAGCATACATGCATGGGAACGTGAATTATTTTCGTTGAGTAGTTCTCGATACACAGCGTTGCACAGTAGTTGCATACACTTAACTGGCAATATTATTGCACCCCTGTTTTACACCTCAATAATTAATTTATTCGGAGGTTTGAAGTAGCTTATTGCATTAATTAATCTATGCTAAGTATATATTATGTATTTTGTTTTTAAGTTTTTCATGTTAATATATTGTGGTTTGCTCGATTTTAATTACTTCGGGGACGCCAAAACCCCCCTTAAAAATTTAAGGGTTTAAAAAAATTTGAAAATAGCGATTGCCAACAATGTTTTTCGATTCGGGGGGAAAAAAATTTTTTATTAAAAATTCATTTTGTTGGCATTTTTTTTAACACGTGGGGGCCACAAATTTTTCGAATTTTTTTAAAAACGGGCCTGGGTCTATGTTAGCTTTTTGGGTTTTATGCCCTGTAGGGGGTAATCTGTTTAAACATAGTGACGGCACCCAAATTGAGGTTTTTGGGTTTTTTTCACCCCTTTTTTTTACTACTTTTTTCTACATTGATCGTTTCCCTTTGTCGCTCTTGTTAATGTATTTTTTAAAATTTTTTTCTTTGGGGAAAAATCACTCTGTCTTAAATAGCCACATAAAACCTTCGGGTTTCCCCAAAATAGTTCCCCTTTGTTTAAAAACCACCTATTTGATGTTTTTAAAATATCTACTACCTTTATGTAGTTCTTTTTCATAAAGGGTTCTTGTTTGGGGGTCTTTTCCCGGGGAGAGACTTTAACTCTTTTGAAGCGTCATTTTATGAGTTTCCCTTGTAGATTGACGGGTTTTTTTTGCTAGATTGAGTGGGTTATGTTTGTCAGCTACACCACACCCCTATGCAGGGGTTGTTTGGGGGGGGTTGCTCTTTTGAAAAAAAATATTTTCTTAAAATGTCTATTTTTTATAATATAATTTTTTTCAATCAAAGGGCCTCGTCCCCTTTGTTTCTCAGGGAAGGGGTTCAATCTCCCCTTTTTCCTGATTTAGGATGATCATTCTGTGTTTGGAAAAGTGTAGTACAGTTAATAATTCCAACCGGGGGATGTCTGCCCTTCGTCCTTTTTAATGATTCCGAATGAATATGCCCAGTACTGTAAAACCCAATGTTTTATTGCGGGTGATCTTGTTTTTACCGTTTATTTTGGCGTTTTGAGGAAGATTTTAGTCGCTTCTTTATGTTCTAAAATTTTTCTTTCTTTTCCCTTTATGTTCAATTCTGGTCCCTTGTGAAATCCTAAATATTTGTATACTTGGGTTATCATCCAATACTCCAACCCCAAATTTCCATCATCTAGCGGGAACTCTTTTTCCTGCGTACCTTCCCCTTTTTCGGGGGGTAGGGGTCTTACACTTGTCTACTCCAAACTCCATGCGATATCTTGACAAAATTAAAATAAAGTATTGTTAAACTGTTTTTTTTAAACCCAAATTTGATGCTTATAATTTTAGATCATCCGAAGAATAGGTGAAAAATTGTGTGACATACCTATTATTGCCCTTTAAATTTTTAAATCCGAATTTTTAAATCTTTAAAGGGCATATGCGAAAATTGGGTTTAATGACGGGAAAAAACCATAATGCGCTAAATAGTCCCTTGGGAAAATCCAAACTTTTAAAATTGGTTTGGGATCTGTAGTTATCTGCTGGTTTTTAAATTTTAGTTTAGTGTTGTTCTCCATGCCCTTCATTACTGTCTTAAAAAAGTTTACAATTACTGGGGTTAAATTGGGATATATTTAAAAAATCTGAAAAACCCCCAATTGTGTTTGGGGTTTTGATTCAAAAGCTTTTTTGTAGTCAATGTAGTTTAGGGTGAATTTTTCCTTTTTCTTATTGTTTCCTGGTTCTTTTACAGTAATCGATAATAAATTGTTCTTTACATCCCTGCGAGTTCTTACGGGGCACCTTTTTTTTTCCTCGGCCATGATTTGTATTTTTTCGAAATGCTTAAAACCTTTTTGTTTTTCCCTAAAGTCAATTTTTTTTATATATATTTGGGTAGACATGAAATTTTGGCCGATATTTACTCAGGTTTTTCGTGCCCATTTATCTTTGGGGTTTTTAAAAAGGGGTTTCTCCTTAAAGGTAAAGAATTGGGGTTTTTCTTTAACTCCTTTATAAACCGTTGAGACATTTTTCTAATTTGATCGTGGTAGTATTGGAATTTTTTTCCCAAAAAATTTTGGGAATTTATCATTCCCGGGTTGCTTTCCGCTATTTTGTGCACTAAAATTGTCGATTTTAATTCTAAACCCAGTTATACCTTCGAATCTCATCCCCATTAACATCGCTAAACCCTGGGCTTTTTTGTCTTGAATCCATTGGGGCATCCGGGTTGGGTGTGCTACTGGGTTACCCCATTTTCCGTCTTAGTTGGTTTTCCCCTTTTTTCGGGTTATTTCTTCAGTACTAAAATAGTTTTTTGGTAAACTGTTTTTTTTTTTTCTTTGAACATTCGGTTTTGTTCTTTTCTAAGGGTAAAATTCTCTATACCCTTTTTTAAACTCTTAGCAAAAGCACTTTTCTTTTGTTTAAAATGGGATCCAAATATATTCGTGAATGAATTTTTTCAGTGTTTCATGTTTTTTGGGGGAAACCCTTTATTTTGGAAATTATTTTGGCAGTTTTATTTCCACATTTTTTTTGGGTCGAAATTTCCCTTCGCAATTGTTTCCAAAACTCCCCATTCTTTTCTAAACTCATCGATTCTCCCAAATTTGTCGCTGTTTCCCCTTTTGGAATTTTTCCTTCCCTTGTTTTTTTCTTTGAAAAAGTCGCGTTTTTTTCCTTTTAAACCCAAATATCTAATCACATGCTCGCTGGGCCGTTTAAATTTCCCCATAACCCTCTGGGAAATGATAGGTTTTGTCTTTTTGTATGCTGATAAAAAAAATGTGTGTTCTTAAGTGTACCGCTTCTTCATTTCCTTTGAATTGCCCTTGGGGGTTTTGGTGTGTATGATTTTTTTTGTTTGGTTCTAAAGTGCGCAAAATCTGACCTGGCTGTTTTTCAAAAAGCTAAACTAATGTTTTTTTTAAGGATAAAGTCAGGGTGTATTTTTAATGCTTTATTTTATTTTCTACCTCTTGTTTTGATCGTCTAGTTTTTCTGGTTTTCCCTTTATCTTCTTGAATGGTTTGGCATTTTTAGTGGTTCTGGATTCTGGTTGTTTTTGGTTTGGTCCGGACGTTCTTTGGGAGGTCTGGGACGTTCTGGTATGTCGGCCTTTTTGGTTGGGCTGGAATTTTTTGGGGGTAACGGTAATCTGGAAGTTCTAGCAGGTATGGCATTACAGGTAATTCTGGAAGTTTTTTTGTAGTTTTGGTATCAACTGGTCATCTTCTTTGCTGTCCTCTGTCGGGTGTACGCCGTTATCTCTTGATGGGCTTTTTAGTTCGTCTTCCACTTCGCGTCTTTTTCTAGTTTAAAATGTTTAAAATTGGTTTAAAATTTTTTTTAAATATAATTCCCTTTTTTTGGTCGGCTATTTTTCTGGCGCACTTACTTCAACCCTGGATTTCACGTATAAACTCTCTATGGAGCTCTTGTCGATAACCTATTAAAAAAGTCCTTTTTATTTTATTTTATATTATTTGGGTTTTTATTGTTTTTTATTATTTTTTATTATTTTTTATTATAATTTTTTTATTTTATTATTTTTATTATTATTATTTTTATTTATGTCATGTTAAATCAACGTTCCACAAAAAATAGCAGTTTTTCCCAAAGGTTTGGTTTTTGTGGTCCCGGTACTTTAAATTTGGTTTGAACTATGGGGGACGTTTTAAAACCTGGAGGTTCTTGGGGTTTGGGAAACCCCTCCGGGGCCCAAAATTTTTTTGCAAATGCTATCAAACATAATTATTATTATTATTATTAAATTTTTATTATTATAATTATTATTAGTGTTGTTATTGTTATTGTTGTTATTATTATATTATTATTCCCGCTTCAGCTTGCGGTGAGTGTGGACGTGTGTTGTGGGAGCTCCGTCTTATCGTTGTACCATAGTGGAAACCAGTTTCGTGATGTCTGCGTGTAGTAAATGTGCAAACGCGTTGCCATCTGATGGTGACTTTGTGGTATGTACTGGCTGTGGAAGTTCTTATCATTACAACTGTTCAGGTCTCAAGAAGTCTACTTGGGTTGCGAAAGGCCAAGACGCTAAACTTCAGTGGCGTTGCGTTACGTGCAGAGGAAAGTCGTCGGGCAATAATACGCCGGTGAGTGATAGTTCTGTGTCATTTGATTTTCGCGACGAAGCAGGAAAAAAGGCAATCATACGTGAACTGCGTGAAGCGTTTCGCGAGGAATTCGAAAAGTTTAAGGAAGAGTTCGGTGCAGAGATCTCTACTCTTAAAAATACTGTATCTCATCTCGAGGAGCGCTGCGTAGCAAAGGATAAAGAGATTGATTTTTAAAGTCTCTTTAAATTTCGAGCTCGATAATATTGAGGTGATTGACGGTGAGGACGTCGAAGAGTTGGTGCTAGAAGTAGCTAAAAAACTGAACATCGAACTAGATAGGAGCGAGATAGACTGCGCACATCGCTTACCGAATAAGAAAGAGTCGCGTCCCCCGCGCATCATTGTACAGCTGACAACCAGAAAGAAGAGGAATCTTTTTATCGATAAGAGGAAGAACGCTTCGATAACGAGTGAGGACCTGACAGGAGTAAAAGGTGAAAACGGCGCAGTTTTCATTAACGAAAACTTGTCCCCCTTTTACCGTGAGCTCTTGTGGAAGGCAAAACAGCGAGCAAAACAACATAACTACAAATTTGTCTGGTTCAAACACGGAAACGTCCTTGTTCGAAGTGAAGAACGGTCGCGTGTCGTCCTACGTATAAACTCGTTCAAAGACCTCGATCAGATTGTTTAGGTAGTCCATAGATAAACCGGCAATGAACAATGTTTACGATGATAACAGTGATTGTAGTGACTGTGTTGTTACAAATGACCTGGATGAGTGGATGCATACAACAAGCGGAGTGACAGTGCTGCATTTAAATATCCGTTCTCTAAATAAACATTGGGATGAGCTAAACGTTGTACTCCAAAAACAACTGGGAAAATTTGATATTTTAGTTTTAAGTGAAATCTCAATTTCACACGTGGCTTGTGAAACGTATCATTTAGATGGTTATAATTTATTTACAAAACCACGTATCAACAGGCGAGGTGGCGGGTTGTTATTATTTGTTAAAACGAATATTGTCTTTGTAGAAGGGAACTCTAATTATGATTATTTTGAAAGTATATGTGGAAAGTTTACCATTCCAAATTGTAAACAAATGTTTGTGTTTGTTTGTGTAGACCACCTGATAAAAAAACAAAAACTGCATTTCGTGAGGGAAGTAGAGGGGTTTATAAGACTAAATGCATCTACGCCAAATGTAATTATAGTAGGGGACATGAACTTAGATACACTAAATGACGAGGATATTAACATAATCACTTATAAAAATCTAATGGCTGTAAACGGTTTCTTTAATTGTGTCAAAGAAAATACCCGAGAGGAATTTAGAGAGGGTGTACTTTCCCAGTCATGTATCGACCATTTATTCGTTAAATGTGCTAATTCACCCGTTCGCTCTGTAATCTATACCACAAAAATAACTGACCATTATTTAATAGCAGCTGACATACATGCACTTGAGTCTGAAATTTCAAGCGAGGTTCCAGCGCGAAAACAGTGTTTTAATGAACGAGTGCTAAAACAAAAACTTCAACGTTGTGATTGGTCTGCTTTATTAGAAATCAATGATTGTAATGACCTCTATGAAGCTGTTGTAAACAACTTTAAATCTTGTTATGTGGGTGCAACCTATCGCGGTGGCGGGAAAAAGAAAAGCGAAAAGAAATGTTGGATGACACCTACCCTCCTTATAAGCATCAAAGAAAGAGATAGTCTATTTAAAAGTGGAAAAATTGTAACACCGCAGCAAAATCATTGTACAGGGATGAATACAAATTAGCACGTAATTTAATAATCAAACAGATTGGACTGGCAAAAATAAATTTTTATAAAGATCAGATAAATAAATCGAAAAATAACTTAAAAGAAACGTGGCAAACGATTAACGAAATCTTAGGTAAAAAGAAAAAAACAGTCTGTAGACGAAGTAATTCACAATCATTTAGGGAAGCATAACAGAGATAAGGATATAGCTGACAATTTTGCGAATCGTTTGTAAGAGAAGTTAAAGAAATTCAACATGAGTGTAGCATAAGTACGAGCCGCAATGTTAAAAACGATGCTGAGTGCTTTTTTTTTTTTATGCCACCTGAAAGTGAAACTCAAATACGATCTATTATACAGAACATGGATGATAATAATAAACAACCGGGTTGGGATGGTGTCAGAGTTCAAGACTTAAAATTGTTGATAGATGATATAAGCCCAGTCTTAACCAAACTAGTAAATTTATCGATTGAAACAGGAACAGTACCGGCAAACTCAAGATATCAATAGTTCGACCAATTTACAAAAAGGGAGATCATTTATCATATTCTAATTACAGGCCAATAGCACTCTTGTCAGTTATAGAGAAAATCCTGGAACGTTGTGTGGCCGATAAGTTGTCTGCTTATTGGAAAAATTTAAAATCATTGATAGACTGCAGTATGGTTTCCAGAAGGGTAAAAGCACTAGTGATTTGCTTATCAAGTTCTCAGATTTTGTTAACACGAAATTAAATGATAACATGCATGTAGTAGCTTTATTTATTGATTTTTCTAAAGCGTTCGATACGTTGAACCACAGTAAGTTATTAAAAATGCTTGAAAATGTTGGTATAAGAGGCCAAATTTTAAAGTGGTTTTCCAGTTTCTTAACAGATAGGAAACTTTTGGTCAAAATAGGGGAGTGTTTCAGTAAAGAAAGAGAGATTGTGACTGGAGTTCCGCAAGGCTCCATATTAGGGCCGTTATTATATCTTATTTATGTAAATAATATGACTAAGTGTATGAAAAATTGTACCGTTTTATGTATGCTGATGACACTGTCCTGTTGTTTGCCCACAAGATCTTATCTACTGCGGAATTAAAGCTACAGCAGGATTTCACGCAATTATTAATGTGGACACACGATAATAATTTAATAATTAATGCGGGCAAAACTAAGATATTACATATTTGTTCCCCTCTGAACCATAACCGGCAGCAACCTCTTCAAATATTGTTTCACTCTAATGAATGCCTACATGGTATGGTAGATGGAAATAACTGTTTAAACTGTGATGTATTTATTGAGAGTGTTGATAGTCACGTGTATTTAGGTATCACAATTGATAGATTTTTGTCGTGGAGGCCTCACAATTGTATCCTTGTGTAAACGCCTAAGATCTTGTGCATTTCAGTTATTTAAGTTAAAAATGGTGGTTTACCTTTCAAACTTTTACAATCTGTGTACATTGCTATAGCTGAATCTATTATTTCATATGGTTTGTGGCCTGGGGCTCTGCCTCGCCTCTCACGTGAATTTAATATCAAACCTTCAAAATGCAATGATTAAAACAATTACACCATGCTTTTTACAAAACAATGTGATCTACAATAGTATAGCCATGAAGTTTAACTTTTGTAATGTACTACCTTTATCATACCTGTACATGTATAAATTAATATTTAAATTTTACTTTAATAGAATGTATAATGTTCCGTACGATGGTGGGGGGTCACGAGTTGGAGAACAAGAGGAAATTACATTTTACCACAGTTTAACAACAAATATGGAAAAAGAACAACTTTTTACTTAACACCTGCAATATTTAATAGCCTTCCTGTTCATCTACGAAATTTAGATAAAATATCAGCCATAAAATCAGAAATTAAAGGTCATTATCTTGAAACTATGCGCATAGAAGACGACAGTTGCTGACCACTACCCCTACCATGGCGCAACATTTTATAATTGTTTGAGTTCAGTTTAAATTGAGATAGTTCATTCTTGACGTTTGTTATTTTCATGTTCTTTATTATTTAATTTAATCATTTATGGAGTTCCTAGTAAGTTTTTATGTATTGGTATTGTAATAACTCACACTTATCGCAGATATTTCATGTATTTTTGTATTTATTTAAACCACAGACAAGCCTTTTCATAAGGCTTTGTGGAAAGAAGCTTATTCCATTTTGTACATGATGTTATAAATAAATTGAAAAAAAAAAAAAAAAAAAAAAATTATTATTATTATTATTATTATTATTATTATTATTATTATTATTATTATTAATAAATAAGGTTTTAAGGCATAAGCCCGCTTTAAGGACATAGTTATTGATTCATAGCAGTTGTCGAAAAAGTTTGCCCCGTCTGGGGTTCGAACCCAGAACCTCTGGCTTAATGTGCCATAGCTCTACCAATTAAGCTACTGGGACCACAGAACAAACCTTTACTAATCTGCTATTTATTTCTGGATTTGGTTTGTCGTGAAACACTCCCGTAGGTGTAATTGTTATTATTTACTTCAATTCAGAAATTCAGAAATTGAGATTAGAATGTACCCGTCCTGATGGTCTAGTGGTTAAGACGCCTGTCTGGAATACGGGAGATCCGTGGTTCGATTCCCGGTTGGGGCGGACTTTTTTAATTTCTGAATTGTAGTAAATAAAAACTGCTATTTGTTGTGACTGTTGACTTCCATGACATTGACATCCATGACTCAATTGGTAGAGCTATGGCACGTTAAGCCGGAGGTTCTGGGTTCGAACCCCGGTCGGAGCAAACTTTTTCGAAAACTGCTATGTATCAATAATAAAAATAATAATATCTTCTCTTCTTCTTTTCATATGCCCCCAATCGGCCTACTCGGCCATCATGTGTTGTCGTGTTATCCAATAGAGACAGGATTCCCTTTGTACATGTGTCATGCCATCTGGCATCGCGTCAAGTTCAGACTTAGTCCTTTCACAACTGAAAAGATGTCGATTCTGTTCTTCCTTACCGCACAAGCTGCATAGGCTTGAATCTGCCATTTCTACTTTGTGTAAATGTTGACCCAACAGGTCATGTCCTGTGTCAAGTCTGAACTGGGCCGATGAGACCTTTCTGTTCTTATATCTGGGTGGTTTTGTCTTTCTTGATACTATACTCTGCCATGGCTTGTCCTTTGCATCCTCCTCCCACTTCCTCTGCACCGAGTTCTTAGCAGCAGATGTTATATCCAATTGCCTTATAAGAGAGTGCCTTCTCTAAGTTTGTGGCATCTTGCTGCCCCTCTTTGCCAAGAAGTCTGCCTTCCCACTGCAATATAACTTCTTTCCCCTCATTATTCAGTCTTAGAATGTGTAACTTACATTCCTTGACCTCGCTGTCCACCTCATCCTTGCTCGCTACTGCCTGTATTGCCGCCATTGAGTCAGAAAGTATCACAATTTTATTTTTTGGGTGACCTGCTACCATCATTAGTACTTTCAATATTGCTTTTTTGCAGAGTTGGGGAGTAACTTAACGAAAGTAACGCGTTAGTTTTTTAGTAACTTTTAGGGTAACGCGTTATTTTTTCAAAATCGGTAACTTTTTAAAGTAACTGATATTTATTTTCAGTAACTTTCAAAAAACGTTAAGTTGAAAGTTACTTTTGTTTTGCAGCCTGTACTTCATAGAAATGACCATTGCATTCATGAGGATATATCTCGAATCCGGTTTTCCCAATAATGAAATGTTTTTATAAGAGGAATTCTTGTCAAAGCCTCGTTTCCGAGGAGAAATTCTCGCATCAGCCGTCCGGTTGGGATGGCAACCCTCTCCCCCCCCCCACGCCTAGGTATAATTGTGGTTGGCATGTGCATATTTGTGGCATTCCAATTCCATAACGGTCATCCTAGCATCACGTGCGGCAGCAAGATTGCTTACTTTGGTGACATTTTTGTTTCAACTTTCAATCGCAAATTTGCAGCCCGTGTTTCCTCTAGGGTCAAATCGTCATAAAGTGTTTTGTGCGTTCCATTCAGTGTTCTTAGCCTGCGTTTTTCTTGTAATCTTATCATTAATTAATTATATTTTTATTCCCTTTCACTCATCACTGTTACTGTTTTAGTTTGCAGTCTGCTAGTGTGTAGTGTAGTGTTCTGTTCTGTGTTAGATTGGATTTTCGTGTGTTATAAGTTTACTATATGGCTGAAGGCGAAAGTGAAAGTGAAAATGTTTTACCCTGGGCAAATTTTAATTTTAATTTATAGGTATTATAAGTTGCCTCAGGTTTTTTATTTTCTGTTAAATTAGCATTTCAGCCGCAAATGCCGTAAAACTAACTTTAAAAGTACTTTTATGGTAACTCAACTTTCAAGTTACTTTATTTTTGAACTAACTTTAACTTTAACTTATTACTTTTAAAGTCAACTAACTTAACTTTTAAAAGTTACTATTTTTGCGTAACTTCCCCAACTCTGCTTTTTGTTCCCCATCGTAGTTACTGCCATTTCTTCCTGCAGGTAGTGCCTTCTCAAATTCTCTACAGTGTATTCATGCTTCAGCATTGCCTTCTCCAGGTTTTGCCGATCCGTCTGTATACATGTGCAGCCACTTCCCTTCAGGATATCTGCCATGTATATGTTATCAGAGTTACTTGTCTCAGCTCTTCTTCATTGTAATCTTTCTTTTGTCCACATATCCCCTCCACTTCCAGTTTATGTTGAGCGTCTAAAACAGCCCACCCTGATGTTAGGTTTTGGCAGCTTCATTCTGTTTTTCTAGATTAACATCTCCCATAAGCTCATTTCTTAATTCACTGGCTGATGTTATGCAAGTTTTATTAGTTTTTAGTCTCTCATATGGCTCTCTGCTCCCAATATTGTTCATCCAGCCTCATTATCATTTCATGTAGACACACTGCAGCCACATTTCTTCGAGACTCAAGAGGTGGGATGTTTGTTGTGGCCTGCAGAGCTGTGATTGGAGTGGACTTCACTGCTCCTGTGGAGATTCTCATAGCTTGGTTTTGCACCATGTCTAGCTTCTGCAATTTATTTTTTAGGCTAGGCCAGTTTTGAAAAAATGTGTCTCCTTCTCATAGTGGTGTACGGGGTGTAAAGCTGACCCAAAGTATTCTACTCGAGAATGTCACTGCATAGACAAACTTGTTGGCAATGTATATTTTGGAAA